>QVRM01002508.1:0-46943 GCA_003439945.1 Dermanyssus gallinae | reverse complement strand
TTTCCATTTATGCTCAAGAGCACATCGCCGTCGGGAAATTGCTGATTGCTATTTAAGTCTGCACTATTAATATACCGGCTATAATGGAAGTCGCCCATTCTTTGTACAGTTTAAACATTTGTGCTATTATTTAAGAACACCTCTGATAAGCATCGCTATTTATCGGCCGTTGCTGGCGATCCTTACTGACTACGACGTTTTTTCGGCGTTGTTCATGTTTTTGTTATTTATTGAACCCATTGATTTTAGCAATAACAAAATAGCAGTGCTCGTGGGTTAGTTTTATTTATAAGTAATATGTCATATCCACTGACACCTTTTCCCAGAAATGGTAGGCGACCCCACTGCAAGAGAATGCATTCACGCATCTCCTCCAGCAAGGTCCCACTAAGAACGAGAAGGCCAGACGCCAAGCGATCTCCGCAAAAGGCGTTGGTGCCTGGTTACGGGCTATTCCTAGTACTCACTTAGGCACCCTATTAGATGACGACACTGTTCGGATGAGTGCCCCTGGAAGCAGGTCTCGTATTTCCCCATAAATGTAGATGCGAAGATCAAGTGGGGCCACAGGCCTTTCTTGCGCCTTGAGCTCAGGACGACAGCGAGTACTTAACGGCACATTTAGCCGAGCCATAGTATCTGCTCGTTTTCCTTGCATTATCGAGCGTCCTGACCTCTGTAAGTATGATGGAGAGAGACCGGACGAATTGAACCTTACGTTGTTCGAGATGGGTCGCATTCTGGTGTGGAATTCAACCGCAACTGACTCATTAGCCTCTTCAATGGTCAGTGCGAAAGCGGAACACGCTGGTCAAGCATCCTGGTGGCGGAGGCCAATAAGTGCGGGAGGAATGCGAGTATTACCTACCGCCACGACTTCCGCCCGCTGGCATTTGAGACACTCGGGGGATTTGGCCCGGAAGACCTACAAACTTATTCAACAAGTTGCCAAGGCGCCCAATCGTTTGATAGGGGACACCTGTCGATTACATGCACTAGAGACTATCGCTGGACATTCAGCGAGGGTAACGCAGCCTCTGTGCGGGAAACACTGCTAGCCTGGACACGGCCAAACCTGGAGGATGCGTAACTTTTAATTTGTTCGATCGGGGGTATACGTTTAAAATGAGACAATTTTTAACCTTATATATATATATATATATATATACATTATATTTATTCAATGTTATCATTTATATATATACATATATATACCAAATAATTTGACGCCATCTTGCATTGCGAGAGTCTGCTGTCGTTTTCATCGTTCTGAATGTTAAAATAAATGAGATATTATAAATCAACAGGGTAAGGCACTGAAAAAGTGCCTGATTCTAATCGGTGTACTTACTGTTGCACTGGCGCATATTCTTTTATCGAAGAGCTATCCTTTCTACAACATGTACCACCTCTCTACAACCTGTGTTATGTTTTTCAGACAAACAGTTTTTTAACTGTGGTGCCAACGTTCGAAAATGCGAGAGATTTTCGTCGAATTCTACGGGATACCTGCTGTCCGGTGTACCACTCAAATGTTTATTATCCGCCGCCGTGGCTACGTAAACTAGCAAAAGTATTCTATATTTACTCCATACTTGAAAGAATGGAGTAAATATAGAGACGTTCACCTAATGTGACGAGCCTTGAACGCGAGTTAGTGTGGTGAAGCCACATTCGTTTAATATATAAATCAACTATGAAAAAAAAGATGATGATATAACGAGAAATTATTTAGTAGTCACGTTGATGCCTAAAATAAAGCAGTATGAACTAAATTACAAGCACCACCACTTTTTTTTAACTTTGTCGTTTTACGCATCCGCTATCTGCTGACTCAACCATTAGGCTGCACTTCTAGCTTAATGCTGGGCAGCCACACACACCTTATCTCGGATTGCTCTGATTCTAATCTATGGATATAAAAATCATCATAATAAAATTTCATAAATAGTATTTCGTAAACACTAATATACTATTACCTGTTGTTATCGGTTAAATCGGTCAAATGTAGCAATAATACAGTATGTCTTCGAAGGTCAGTGCAGGTGCGGACCAGGCAGGTCATGCTTCCAGGTAAGTAGAGGCTAACAAATGTAGAAAATACCCTGGCATTGTTTATCCGCACCAATTTTGTCCGTTGGCTGTCAAAACAATGGGATGACCAGGCCCGCGTACACTAAAGTTGACTAAGCGCGTGAGCAGAAGACTTAAGCTTTCCACAGGAGATTCGAGAGCATCGGAATCTTTATGTCAGAGGCTGTCGCTCGACATTCAACGAGGAAACGCAGCATCTGTTCAGAGCACTTTATCGAACTAAGCTAATGGCAGAAAATGAAACTATCTTTAACGATAATTGATGGTTATATGGCTAGCAATGTAGTTTATTATATCACTAAATATAACTTCAGTCTTTCGTGAAAATAAATGGCTTTAAAATAGTAATACACATGCGCAATATTAATTTTGGACAGAAAACGTATCATGTGTTTCCCCCAAGATAACGTAGTATTCATAATTATTGTATTAATATAATAAGCGTTGTCTTATATCTGATTAGAAAACTTTCACTGTAAATGCTTTTTATCTGACAGCATAGCTGGACTAAATTGCTTAGTTTGCTGCAACAAGTTACTCAGCTGGCATTTGACTGGTTTGTCGATGCATGAAATGCAATGTTATGCTGTTCCTTGGATCGAACATGAAGCGTGTTACCTAACTGGAATGTCTCAGCTAGAACTAAATGGCTTGCAGTGTGATTTTCTATGCCAGCCGCTAGTTTATACATGGGATAGCATGCCCATAGTATATACAAACCCCACTTTACTTAGAAACAACGTCTTCGTATTCAGAATTGTGTCTTTTCTCAAATAAACGAATGCGAATCCTGAAAATATGCCCCAGACGATGCAACTGTTACGGTAGAACTTAATGTCACGTGAGACGCGTTCTCCATTGAACGCAAACATTGTTCCCATGTGCTGTTTTAATTAAAAAACAATTGTATATATACTCAAAAAACTTTACGGATACGCGGCTGTGTCTATGCAAATACATCTGCACATATATATATATATATATATATATATATACCGCCATGCGCAATATAGACTACGAAACCATTTTTCATTCGGTTAGCTGGTGACTCACACCTACACACACACACGTTCACAGAGACCAGACATTAAAAAAACGATCATCATAGTTCATAGTTTGTTCATTGTTTTGATCATTGGAACCAGCAGGGTTATTTGTGCCCTTTGATAGGCACGAGGTTATGCGATAGCTGCAGATACTGACTAAGCAACAATAAAAACAGAAACAACAACGACAACGACAATATTATCCACAGCGACAGCGACGATAACAACAACAATGAAGGTGATGACGACGAGGACGACCAACTGCACAGTAACAACAAACTTCATTGGTTTTGTGTTTTCTTGACGGGCAGGGGGTGCTGTTTTTTTGGCCAGGGGTTTTGCTACTGCCGTCGCAGGCGTGAAACAACAAAAAAAAACACTGATAGCAACAAGATTGATAGCACGATACCTAAACCTGCACGATACGGCGTACGAGCCTAGAGGATCCGTGATTATTGTCGCCCGTTCTCGTGGGTCGTCAACCTGGTCTTTCTAGTTACCACCACCACCAACACACCACCAACAACACTGCTCCTTGCGCCTCCTTCACAGACAGCCCCCAGATCAGCTGGAATGGCCAGCACTAAGAGAAGCAGTGATGCCTGTGCAAACGGGACGCCTGCATGCATGGTAGACGGGAAAATAACAATAATGGGGAAAGAGGAGAAAAAGACAGACAGGCAGACAAACTAGCAGGCAACGAACGAGATCCTCGCAATAGCGGAGACGATACCCTCATCGTAGTAGCAAAATGCAAATCAAATTGCTTGGTCCCAATTGGGTCCCAATCGGGCTTCCTAACTCATCCGCTGCCGACAGCAAAAAAAAAAGCGACCGCGGCTTCGACGCGGGCAAAGTATCCAAGCCACTGTCATCAAATTGAGCACGATTTCTAGAGATAAACAGAGAGAGAGAGATTGCTAGAATATCTAGCGCTGTCTCAATTCTTTGTTTCGGTCGCGGCTCTATTAGTCGGCCATCCACAAGTGCGCCGATGCCTAGACCTATTCAAAAGCGCCGTAGTTTTTTTCTACCCATTACTAAAGACAAGGAGACATAAAGGTCTTCTACCGTTTGCCTATTGAGCTGCCAGTTAAAGGTCACATCGTTGACATTTGCCAGCTCATCATGCTGCCGGATCAGTCGACTAGTGCCGATCTCTACCAATGCGTCCCGTCGGAATGAAAACATAGTCTGGTGCCCTCAGGTCTAGGACTCAATGAAGGGCCTCTCTCGGGATGGAAAGACCGCCAGTAGCGTAGCCGTCAAGCGTCGAGTCACAGTCACAGAGACAGCACCTTGACACGTGTGTCGTCTAGGATCGCATGCCGCTGTCTACGAACTCGGATAATGACGTGCCATCTGCAACCAGAGCACTTCATCTGCTCTAACTGATAGTACGCCGCAGAGCCAAGAGCGATGTGACTTAGCGGTGTAAAGCATTGGGTTATCGATTGGGTCGAATCGTGAGTGCCGCTCTTTTATCTCATCCTCACGTATATTACTGGTGTCGGTTACTGATAAGATATAATAAATAATGGACAATATTTTGCATACTAACAGCAACATGTGTATAGTACGTATACTTAAACAATTGTATGTTTAGGTAGCCACCAGTGAATGATGAGAGCTTTGTGCATTTGGGGTATTTGAAGTGTAAACTCACATAATAACGAAAAAGTATATATAGTACGGGTCCGAGAGATCGGCTAGCGATCTTCCAACTGCAAGGTGGAGATTTACTCAATGGAAGAGGAAGTAGAGGATGTAAGCGTATTCCTTCCAAAACTTTTTGACTGGAACAAATTTAAGTCTTTCGGTGACGATAAAAGTAAGGCATAACACTTTATTGACTCCAGGAAACAACACTTTTACAAAAGAGAGGAAAGGTCAAAAAGCCGGTTGATCGTTGCGTAGCAGTCATTGAAGGAGGGAGAGTCTATATTGATGATGAAAGAAATTGCCTGTTTTGCAAATTCGTATTTTCGCTTTAGGAAAAACGACACGACATTTTGTATCATCTCATCAAACGCATTAAAAAAAAAAAAAATATATATATATATATATATATATATATATATATATATATATATATATATATATATATATATATCAATTACATGTCTTAACTCCAGCTAAAGCTAGCATGAGCCGTAATTTTGCAGTGCTTGCGTTGCAGCCCACGCTTAAGTTTTGAACCGAGCCAATAACGGACAGCTTGGACAACAAACCCGCGACCACCGAAGTGGCAGAAAGTTCAGCGCGTCCGAGCGGCAGCGGGCTAAAGATATTGTCTTAATGCAGACGTTTGGCAGAACCTTCAAACTGTGGCGGCTGGTCGACCGGTCGCCCCCACACGTTTGCGTTGTTGACCCTACTCCCAAAGACCCTCCAGGACCCTCCGGGATCCAAACTGAGCCTAGTGGATCTGCCGGTCTCGTGTAACGCGGCGTCTTGCCTCGTCTGGACTCGTCCTCGTCTTCTATCACTATCCTGCTGGTAAATAAATCGCTAGATTGCTTATTGAGACGTAATGGTCTTTTTCCAATATCGTTAAAACTCGTTTATATCTCCCATCTCTGCTATGATGGGACCGTCGGTAAGTGAGGAGCAAACGAAGGCGCCTGCCGTTCTTGTTCGTAAAAAAACGAGCGTGAGGCATGCCGTACTTATAAAAAAAGCCTTCATTTCTAAATAAATAGTTATGTAGCATCTGATTAAATCTAAATGAATCGTATAAGCGTTTCCCCTAGCTACCCTCCCCCCCAGATGTTATCCGAGAGCGACGATCCCAGCTTCGAGTCCAGTCCGTTCGTAGTGTTCTTAGCACGATTCTTCAAATGAATACTACTCGATGTGTGCTATAGTTGTTTGTTTTTTACTACAATTACTAATGCTGCTGTGTTCTACAACTAACTTTAAGCTCATTTATCAGAGTCATGCTAGGCTGGGTATAGTTATTGTTGCTGCTCTTCGTACTGTAAATAATACCAAAACAATTGTTATAGCAACAGGCTTTTTATAACATATGTTCTTTTATTTATACAGTACACAAAAACATTTTGTTTGACACATACTCAGATCAACTCCGGTAAACCACTGCCTGAGGGCAGCAAGCCTAGCATCGCGGCTGCAATTCCACGTTAAACTTCAATTGATATTCTTCGCAGCACAACATTTTCCCTACTTTCTTGTCATGATTCGCACTTGCGGCTTTTTTGCAAATTTCTGAAATGTTTATGCAGACTTGCCTATCGTAGCAGAGCAGCGAAAAAGTTTGAAGCATCTCGAGCTGAAGGCAAACTGTATAATACAGCCAGTTGCAATAGAAACATTGAGAGTTATAAGCGAATCTGCATTAGCATTTTAAAAAGTGCTGCATTAGCAACAGCGCTTGATTCCGAAGCTCGATTTCTCTCATACGACACAATGCGGAATCCGTCAAACCAATTAATCCGCTGAACTCCTTCGGGCTAGTGTTTCTTTCCAATATCCAAAATAATGTACTACATAATGTTTGGTCACGTTTATACAACCGGTCGTTTTTTCATATCACGAATGTTGCCGTTTGATTCCGGACCGTGTGGCGATGCCATCAGTCAAATGACCCCGGAGTCTTTAACGATGTCTAGCTTAAAACAGGCTTGCTGATTAAAAACAAACGCTTCTTCTGCATAAAGTCGGCGCGAGAACTTAAAATTACTATGACTTTGCCCCCAACTACTTCGAAGCACGCTGTTGCTTCTTTGACATTTCCGTCTACTCACTCTCAACGCACTGCTCAACATAAGAACTTGCGGTTGCTGGAAATCTCGGCTTGCAGAATTTCTGAATTTCTTGTCGCTCTCAACGAGAATTTGGCATTATGGCCCATGCCACACCGACCGTTGTGACAGACTCATCACAAGTGTAACCAGCCACTCAATCGCCGGTGCTCGACATACCTAGCAGCGGTTCATAATCAACGATTAACCCGTAATCTGTAATCTGAAATGTGTTGAATATAACGAGATATATAATGGATTGGCAAAATAAATTGGCCAACATCGACCCGCTGCTTTATGAAACGAAAGCAATGACGTCGGATTTGTGGAAAGCCTGTGAGTGTTATGAGAACCGGCATCTAGTCACCAGATTTGCCGTCCACGGCTTCCATCTGAAGATCTGTGCGCGCGAGAAGTTTCATGAGATCTCGCCGGAGTGTATATGTAAACTTTGTGGCTGCCCGTGTGATCTGTATCACCTTCAGCGTTGTGAAAGAGCAATTCCGCTGTCTCAATTCTGGAAATGCAATGTCTAGGATGTATATTCGTAAACCAAATATTGGTTACTAAACCACTACTACTAAAAATAGTATATAACGAGATATGTCCACCCTTTAGCGACCATGCGAACGGGTCGCTTTTAAATAGCCTTATCTTGTAATTCGTTGTCAACAGAACAACGATAGTTGAACAACGCACTCTCGCTAAAAGAGAATATACACTAGCGTCACACTGAACACGTGCACACGTAGGTGATGTCTCACGTACAAAACACGATGCTGATGCCGACCTTTGTGTAGATCTAGGCCGTCCCTAGGACCGACAGTGTAGTCTTCCGTTAGTCGTCTGATATGTTTCCGCAGCATCTGTTTTATACACACACGCCTGTGATGTCGATTAAGATGTATAATTACATTTAAAAAAGAAACGACACTATTATTTAAATAACGATGCGTTGTATTTGATTTTATCACGTAGGTGCAGAATTCGGCTTCCGTAGCTGCTGCTGCCGCCGTTATTGCTTACTGTTGCAAGCTCGTTTTAATGTTACTATTCCTGTTTCACGTTGACCCCGCTTACGGCTGCACATGCATGTATGCATAGACAAGCACTGCATGCAGCAAAGACGCGGGCAGCCGCATAGGCAGAGGGTCGGTCGAGAGAGTGGCCGTCGTCAATAAAGATACCGTCTCGTAAACCAATCGCATAGCCTGTCGCAACCGTTGTGAAATCGATGGTAAGGATCTATCGAGTGGGCTCTGGACGTTACCGGCAGCAACCGAAATGGTCGGTATGGGCTGTAGTCGTTGTAGTAGTAGTAGTATGTGGTAGTAGCAAGTCGCGGCAGAACAAGGCGGAATAGTTAGTCATACTACACATTTTGGATGCATTTCAATTCGTATCGCATCGCTCAAGGCCAATGATCTATCGGCCATGCTAGTGGCGGCTGACGAGACGTCCTCGCTGTTCCGTGATGAAGAAGAGAACAAGGCATCATTTTACTTCGTCACGTGTTCGTTAGTTACAGTTGAGTGTGTGGGGATGGGGACATGACTGGGGGTTTAGTGGGTTGGAACCCCACACTAACGGCCCACATTTGCAGCTGAGCTTCCTCCTGCCGTGGTGTCCGTGTGTGCGAACCGCAATTTCCAGTTAGTCCTTCAAAAATGAAAAAACGTGCTCGTTACGGTGATGGCGGTGGCAACGAGGAGCAGGCCACGAAACCAAATCGAGGTCAGCGATTAGCAAGTACTCGAAACAATTTGCTTTGTACGGTGTATCAAGCAGGCAATGCAGGCCAATAAGTAAATGATATGGCCTAAACATCCTCAGAGGGTGATTACGGGTCACGAGTCGTGGGTATATGGTTTCAACCATATCAAGACTAAAGCTCCACGTAATGCCTCCAAGGAGCGAGTCGATCGACGTCGAAATCGAACCGCACACCACTCATTCTTTCTGTGTGTGTACGTGTAGCCGATTTGCTGTCACAAACGAACAGATCTCTTCTCAAGTTCAAGAGGATACATTTAAAAATGTTTTGAGACAGTCGGTTTTTTTCTATTAAGCATTGCTTCCTGTCGTCATGACTAAGCAGACGCACGGACATACGCCGTTTAGAAGCCACCACTAAAAGCTGCGGAATGAAAACAAGCACTGTTCAAGTACCATAAAGTTGTATAACATATATATATATATATATATATATATATATATATACATATATCAAGATCTCAAAATTGCCAGGGTCATACCTCGGGGAGCGAGAGAAGCCTGCGCCGCAGCTTTCGCAAAGGCGTTGAATAATTTCAACTCAAAGCTGGATCTTGAAAGCTGGAATAGCCTAATGTATGCTCCATCTTTGATGCTGGCCTTACCGCATAGAAAAAATCATGAAGCCACACTAACCAGAATAATCAAAGACAATGTGTCAGTGC
Organism: Dermanyssus gallinae; assembly: GCA_003439945.1. Lineage (NCBI taxonomy): Eukaryota > Metazoa > Arthropoda > Arachnida > Mesostigmata > Dermanyssidae > Dermanyssus > Dermanyssus gallinae. The sequence continues at coordinate 37,601 of QVRM01002508.1, read as the reverse complement.
TCGAACAAAAGAGTCTGGAAAGTCTTCTGCAGACAGTTACAAAGGCAACAATTAATAGACTAGACGGCTTAGCTGGAGACCGGCAGAGCGTGTCTATAGCTGAAAGAAAACTAGCCGAGGGCGATGTACGCTCTGCCGCTAGAGCCCTGCTGTCGTCAGACACATTTGCACCACGTAACTCTCGCACAGAGCGTGAATTGAGAAACAAACACCCGCCACCACCGGCCGTCTGCCAGGAGCGCTTAGCAACCTTCGAACAACCTACAGTTGGATACTGCGAGAGCGTCGAAAATTCGGCGATCTTAGAGGCAATTCGCTCATTCCCTGTTGCAAGCGGAGCCGGACTGGATGGACTGCGGCCACGTCATCTGCGTGACATGTTGGATCAAACTGTTCCTTCGTCAGAGCGCCTGCTAAATTATCTGAGCATTTTCTTGGGCAGAGTGTTAAACGGCACATTACCTAAATTTTGTCTACCAGTATTTTATGGTGCAAATCTTACAGCTCTCAAGAAAAAAGACAACTCAATAAGACCCATAGCTTGTGGACTGACTCTGCGTAGGATTGCTGCAAAGATAGCAATGGCGAGAAATAAAAAGACAATTTTGACAGCAATTCTGCCACATCAGGTTGGAGTGGCTGTCAAAGGCGGCGCAGAAGCACTAGTACATGCTACACGTGCCCTCTTAGAGACTGAGGACCAAGTAAAGGTTCTGGTGAAACTTGATTTCTGCAATGCATTTAATACGTTAAGAAGAGACCGGATACTAGACGCAGTGATGGAGAAAAGTCCAGAGCTTTTGCCTATGGTCTGGCAAAGTTACAGAGATCCTTCACTGTTAACCTGGGGCACAACTTCAACATTGCGTTCGGAAGCGGGCATTCAGCAGGGTGACCCGCTAGGGCCTGCTCTATTTAGTCTCGGTATATCAGATTTAGTATCGCAACTACAGAGCCCTTTTAACGTATGGTATCTAGATGACGCCACGCTTGCCGGCCCTGCAAGTATCATCGCAACAGATATAAGAAGAGTGCTGCAGTTTGAAGAAGACGGGGGACTGACACTGAATGCCGCAAAATGTGAGATTACTGCTGTCGGGGGCTCACCTCAGGAGAGGGAGGAAGCAATTCACAAGATCACAGAAATACTCCCTGGCATCACGCGTGTAGAGCTAAACAACTTAGAAGTTTTGGGGGCCCCCGTAAAGCAAGACGGAATATCGCATACACTCTCTGAGAAAAAAGAAGCCCTTACCAAAATTCGTCCACGACTGACACGCTTGCATCCTCAGGCTGCGCTGTGCATTTGGAGATATAGCCTAGGGTCTTCAAGATTTAACTATATACTGCGTGCATGCCCTGCTTTGACGTGCCCCGAAGAATTGACGGCGTATGATGACGTCAGCAGAGACATACTTAGTGAAGTCCTAAACGTAAATTTAGAAGAGAACACCTGGCAGAGAGCAAGTCTTCCGATACGTGAAGGTGGTCTGGGAATAAGGAGTGCCACTGACCTAACTCCGGTCTGCTACGCTGCTTCACTGGTGCAGTTCGGTCCGGTGGCAGCTTCGTTAGTGGAAGAGGCAGTTCGACCACAAATAAGATATGAAACCAGTAAAGCACGGGACACTATTAGAACCATGCTAGACCCAGGCCCTTTAGAAGAATATCCTAGCCAATATAACCTAGATGAGCTCAAAAGTAAAAAAAAGAGCAGAGAAATCTTAGACGAGCTTGTTTCCCGGAGAGACCGCGCCGTATTCTTAGCGGCACAAGATAACTTCAGTGGGGGTTGGCTTAAGGCCTTACCCTCGCCTCAGCTCGGCACCATGCTGGATCCCAACTCTTTCCGCATGATGTCAGCACTTAGAATCGGCGCTAGCGTCTGCGAGCCGTTTCAGTGCAAACTGTGCGGGGAGATGGTGGATTCCAGTGGCCTACACCCCCTGAGTTGCCCGAAGAGCGCCGGTAGATCGTCCAGACATGCTGAACTGAACGGTGTGATCATAAGGTCCCTTAGGAAAGCCGGTATACCATCTACACTTGAACCGAGAGGTTTAGTGTCCGCTGGCGAAGAAAGACCTGATGGGGTGACCATTGCATTATGGTCACATGGAAAGTCCCTAGCTTGGGATGCAACGGTTTCGTGCACAACCGCGGCTTCCTATTTACACCACAGCTCTGTTGAGCCGGGGTGGGTAGCAAAGCACGCAGACGCCAGAAAACGGTTTAAATATGCTGGACTGGAAACAAGATATATTTTTGTGCCTATCGCCATGGAGACACTAGGACCAATCAGCAAGGGAACCGAAGCATTTCTCAAAGATTTGAGTAAGCGAATTCAGGAAGTTACGAACGACCGAAGAGAGGGTCAATTCTTGAGGCAAGCATTGTCCTTGGCCGTTTGCAGAGGAAACGCGGCATCTATTTTAGGCGCCATGGAGTGAACTAATTATTTAAAAAACTTTGCAATAATACGTTCAGACCTCTCAACTGTAACATCGTTTAACATGTAATAAAGAAAATACATATATATATATATATATATATATATATATATATATATATATATGTATATATATATATATATATATATATATATATATATATATATATATATATATATACATGTCGCCTATAAACGATGTTTATATGCTCTAGGCAGTCTATACTAGAATTTTGCGACAGCGACCCCCCCCCCCACGTTGCCACTGTTTTGCGGCAAGGCCATCGTTCATCGTCCGCCATAAAAAACAAACAGAGGCAAACAAGTTAATCAATCTCTCAGACTCAGCTTCAACGTTCATCGTCGAGTGCCTGGTGGAGACAGTCAATCGCTAGTAGTGAGTATTCGTACTCTTGAGCGAATTGACGGAGGGGAAGGGGAGAGCTAAAAGAATGAAAAAGCAGCAAAACAGTAAGCAAGAAGGAGGGGCTATGAAGATACGTAAGGAAATGTGCATAGTATATGAGAGATAAGGAGATACGACAGGCAGGGGTTTATGACCTCGGACATGACGGCGATACTGGCGCCCACGAGGGTGGTGGTGGTGTTGTTGTTGTTAACTTCGTGGGTGGTGGTGGTGATGGTCCTTGGCGTGAAGAGGCTGAGGAGCCCATAGTGGCCCGCACGACGGGCAGATAGATAGATAAACAGACAGATACACAGGCTGACCGGCAAAAATGACCGGCGGGGGTCTGCTGCCATTCCCTGCGAGTCCTGCTGTTTTCCGCTGTTCGCCGCCACCGCCGCCGCCGCCGCCGCTGAGTGGTCCGACACGAGGTGGACCTCATCCGGACCCCTACTAGCCCAACGGCTACCACCCCAACGGCGGGCCACAACCCAGCGCGATGGCAGCAAAGCAGCGGAAACGAAGCCGGATGTAGGCTCATCAGATGCCAATCAACGGCGAACAACGACGGAATCCCCGCTTTCGGTTCGAGCGGTGGGCCGGCTGCTTGTCAGCCGGCCAGCCAGCCAGCTGAACACCACCATCACCGTTGTCGCCGGTCGAAGTTGTCGCCGCTGCTGCTGCTGCTGCCAATGTCCGCCTGCTTAAGCGGCTTGTGGACAACAGCTACGGCGCCGGGAACTGCCGACGCCGGTTCTGGCGCGCATTCTGCGACCGCGACGACGAGCTGAAAAGATGATGATTCATTCCGTGCCCCCCCCCCCCCCCCCTAATAGGCGCATGAGGTGCTGAGATACGGCAGAAAGGGCTGTGTGTTGAATTGAGGGGTTGTGCGGGAACCGAACCGACGAACGGGCTGTGTGTTGAAGTGAGGGGCGGCCGTGCGGGAACCGAACCGACGAACGGGCTGCTCCATGCTCGTCCTAGTCCTATGTATGGAGTATGGAGGGAATCGATGAAGCGGAGTCGTGGAGCGGCAAGTGAGTGAACAGGAAAAAGTAGAGAAGACTGTGTATGTAAGGAAATGAGCAGTGGCAGGAAGGGAAGAGTGACGAGAGGCGTGGTTAGCTGGAACATGTTGAAGTGTTGTAGGCTGTGTCGCCCTTTTTCAAGCGCCGTGTCTCGTTCAGGCAACGCTAGTCAAAAGTGGGTGCTACATACGTAGAAGGCTTATCCGTGCTTAGATGTGTTATAGATAGACGAGCATACTACATGAAGGCATGGAGGACATGGCGTTTATTTGCTTATGGTTCATACGCTGCGCGTCTATTGATCACCGACCACACACCTACCACACAGCACAGCCGCCTAGCTGAACAAACGCAAGCGAAATGGACGAATGCAGGCGAAATAGACGAAACGATCAACAGTAAACCCCCAACGTGGCACGAGACGACGAACCCTCAATGGATGCATAAATAGATTGAAGGATGAGTGGGTTCGGGTAGGTGCGTGTATCGATGTGGGCATAAGTAAATGCAGGCCAGACGTCGAGACGCTCTAAAGTGCCTGTTGGATGTATGTGTTTAGCGACCAGCCTATATAAACGAGGCATTTTGCTGTTGTGTGTGACGTCATTGTTGCTATGTTTGCTGTTGTTTGTTCTTTATGTTGTTGTTGCTGTTGTGGTTGTTGTTGGATGCGGATGATATTACATATACGAATATACGCGTGTCCTAATATATATATATATATATATATATATATACAGCCTAAGTATGTGTATAAAGAGTCCAAACATGTATATCTAAAAAGGGTCTAAATATGTGTGTCTGTCAAATGCATGTAGCGACCTTTCGTGTTGGCAGAGACGCCGGCAAACGGTAGCAGCAGCAGCAGCAGTGCGAGTACCAGTGTGTGTCTGGGAAGGGGGTAGTGGTGGTGTGGGGAAGCGGTTGTAGAGGTTGTTTGAGCTAGCCAACAACAGCCACGACACTGTGACCCCTTATCTATACTTTCCCTCTCTTTCGCTCCTTCCTTCCCTCTCTCTCTCTCTCCACCACTCATGCTGGGGACTCTCACGGGGAGTTTGGCACAAGTATGTGCCCTCGTAGTGGCAAACTGTAGTAGTGATATCACAACCAGTGGTTGGGCCGAGTGATGCCTTTGTCCGAGGCAGCGGCGAACGCTTTGAGGCGCTTTGGCGTAACGCCAACGCATCGTCGTTTGCATCTCCCCGAACTCTCTGCTGCCAGCCGACAACGAGGCGGAGATCTTTAGGTCAGTGAGCGGGCGAGCGGCCAGGCAGGCAGCCGGATAGTTTGCCTGGCCGGCGTTCCGCCCAGCCGGGCAGACTATCCGAAGAAGTCAGACGGAGACGTACGTCTCTGATCTTGCCCGCTTCTTCTGCAGCGTTCGCTTAGGTCGCTGCGTCTGACTGCGTCTGGAACTGTGTCGCCTTTCGTTTCGGCGCTTGCAGACAAAAGGGGCAAGTAAAACACACCAAGGCAAACACTGGCGAAACAACGCAAACTATCTACTACTACTACTACTACTACTATACAGAGATACAATGACCAGACAAGTCAAGGTCGTCGCTCCCCCCTCCAGTAAAACAGTCGCACAAAAGAAACGAATAATAATAACACAAATAAAAGTAAGGCCCGTGCATTTGCTCGCTCTCCCAGAGGGCCGACAGTTCTATTGAAGTTGGACTTCAGGAACTTCTTCAGCACGCTGAGGCGGGAGAGACTACATGTTGAGAGTGATGGGCGGGCCACTCGACACATGTACAACTACGTTTGAGCAGCCTACCAGGAAGCTTCAATGCTGGTGGCGTTGGGTGAGGTCATTATGTTCTACAGATACAGGGGTTCAGCAAGGCTACCCGTTGTAGCCATCTTTGTTTTGCCTAGCGGTCAATCACATGGTCGCATAGATAAAGTGCCCACTTATGGTACCTAGATGATAGAATCATCGGCGGTTCTCTGGAGGACGTCTCAGAAAGTGTCCGCAGGGTTTGCAAGTATAAGGCGAGCAGCAGACTGGATTTAAATGCTTCTTTCTGCTTCGTTCTTATTTGCCAGACTCAGCTCAATGCCCAAGTTAATAAAAGTGGACCTGGGCCGATAAAAACGTGGTCATAAGGTGCTCAGCCTGGAACTCGTGCATCCTACCCTAAAAGGCATTCCTACCCGTATCAAAAGAAGCCACAGCTCTTGTGCCTTCCCGCCGGTGTTGCCTTAAGGCGTCCTGCATAAGTGGCATCGATGTCGCAGGTAAAGAGTTGCCACTACTAGACAAAAGGTGTCCAGAAGCGTTTTAAAAGTCACCTCATCACGAAAGAAAGGGAGTATTTCTTATACGCGTTAGGGACGCAAATGTGGCATCCAGAAACGCTGGTGCCTTTCTATACAGTCCACTAAATATATGGCTCGACGACATTACTGTACGGATTAGTGTGAAACCAGTGGACGTGACACATCATGATCATTATTATGCATCCATACAAAAATTACTTGTTTATATGCCTACAAAAGTGTTATTGTACAATTTTATTTCCAATTCACCTCAGCTGTTTATGTCTATAAATATAATACATATTAAGCATTTATAGTAACTATAAAAATAACATGATATCATCAAGAGCTCTCTTGCTCAAGCTGGGCGAGAGAAATCGAGCCGTCTAAATGACACAGGTTGCTTAAGTCACCGCAGAGACAGCACACACAGCTCTTGGGCGCTTGGGTTGTGGGATCCTACTGCACGGCAAAGCCGATGGTAAAACGCTGTAGCAGGTCGCAATGTAACGGCACTGGCGCAAAGGCTCTTTGTAAATCTGGCTCAATATGGCGGGGGTCTGTGTAAAAGTCTGGTGGATACCCTTTGAAAGTATAGCTGGCGGAATTCCAACAAGGCTTTGTGGTTAAGAGCTGAAATATCTGTACTCTGAATTCATCGCGAACGTATATTCCAATATGTTTCTGGGCGTTTGTTGGAAGACCCAGTGTTCGTTTAAAAATGCACATTTTTTCAACGCAGCATGCTGTAATATTCTCCGTATCTGTTACATATGTGCAGAGCCGAAACCTACCAAATTAAAGTCGCCGGCCGTCTCTTCCACTGGTTGTCCACCGTATCATGGTTTAGTATTGTATTCTTATTTCTTCTTATTGTTAATAAAACAAAACAAACAAGCACATATGTGGCGTGTCTAACATGTTTAAAAAAAAAAGACTTACCTGAGTAATGCAGCGCGATGTTCGTGACGTAATTGTTGGGAGGAACTGCAAAACAAAACAAATCTTTTATTAGACTTCAGGAAGAATTGCAAACTAATGCACTCACTATTAGAGAAAAGCAACATTTCATGCTCAGATGCTTCATGTGAAAGCGCAAGGTGGCATATTCTGCATATCTTGTATGTGACTCCTTCCATTCCGATATGATAGGCGAAGTGCTAACGGATGCCCGAATGATGATTTCGGAGACTTTTCGTACTTTTGCGTATGAAGCTAGTGCCTTTTTAAGCCAACAAGCCATAGCATATGCAAGCCGCATGTTATCTTACTATCTACGAGTTACATACTTATACGGTTGGCCATTAAGGTCCGTTGCTGCCATCACTCTACCGAGAGAATTGTGGCGTCAATACCAAGGCAAGGTAACAACAACTCCTTAACTATTTAACATAACTAGCCTACAAAGTAATCATATAGTATAACAACAAATTAAAGCATGCATATGTAATATATATAATGACATCAGCGTGAATATGTGCAAGGTAATAAGGTACTGTCGTGGTGGGCATATTTCAGATGGAGACAAATTGACATAAAGTGGACCACGAACTGACTGCGTTTCCTACGTCAACTGTTTGAAAATCATCATCTCAAGTCGAAGGGACTGGCCTACGCATTGCGGAAAAGAGCGATACCAAGATTATGCCTGTATAAAGTTGTGGTATTGAAGTTGCATGGGAACATTTGTCGGTACACCAATTAGAATCATTAGATACGGTAAAGTCTGCGTTTTCAAAGAGAAACATTTGGTTGCTGAAAAATACACAAAATAGATTATTATACGTTGTGTGCGCCATATTTCACTCATAGATCGGAACCCTTATCGATCGTTCCATGTTACCTGTGACACCCGCGCTAGCATTGTTAAGCACAGCTTTGAGCAAAAGCCTAGCGATGTGCCGGCGGGGTTCGCCTCGTCACCCGCCATGATCCGGTGAACACAGGAAGGGTCGTCCCCTGCAGTCTAAGAGGCACCTGATAACCCGCTACTCAGTGCACGGTGGTTGCATCATTACCTGCGCCGGCCGGAGGGGTGGAATCCACACCCCTGGATCGTATTGCGCCTTCCTTCATTCTGCATGTAGAGCGAACACGGGGTATATCGTTGACAAAATTGGCGCGCCGAATATGACTCTATAATAGTATCTGAATACGAAAATGACTCTAAATTATATATATATATATATATATATATATATATACTATCCCCGGTGACATATACATTATAAAGTTCACATTTAAACAACTTGGAAAAAGTGAAATAAATGATATGCTACATGTAGATTACGAACCGCGGCGGCGAGTTCAATTTTTGTTAGCATTGCCAGCCTACAGAACCGAAGCAATCAGTCTTGTCTTGAATTGTGAAGATTATTTTCGTCTAATGCCGACATGTAAGTAAGTTTGCCGTAATGCTAATAAATATGTATTAATGGTAACAGGTATAGCTCGTATAGGCACAGAGCCAAAATGGGCAAACCAAGCTGCTTCATGCAACGCTTCGCCTCCACAGCGTTACCACCACTACTATCTATGCTATCGTTGGTGTGTTGCCGATTTCGGCTGTCCATCGATGGTGATCAATGTTAGTAAATGCACAGTGTGTGCACTCCAGCAAGAAGGACATACGTACACGCGACCAAATTCCGAAGATCTCCAAGGCTCGTTTTAGGTTCGGTGTGAAAACGTCCGTTTGCTGCAACGGTGTCCAGGCGGGCCAGACGCCTGGAAGCACCGGATCCCGGAGGTATTTTTTTGCCTTCGATGTGTATGTAAATCATCGCCATACACCGCGTCTCGCGGAGGTGGAGGAAACGCGCGTGCTCCGGTATCGGAAACCCTGCGATGAGAACTACGCTGATCGTATCGATTCGAGTTTTCCCCTCAACTGACCTCTACGGACAGGTCTGCCGGCGGTGCCTGTGGCGTGTTGGGCGTCGTTATGCCCAACAGTCAGTTTTCCGAGTTCCTAGCTCTTCCCGCTGATGACCTAACCGCTGGCCATCGTTAGCGCGAGAGTCTCTCGCTCTCAACGTATAGAGAGATAGACATGTACCCGTCTATCTCTCTATTTTTCCGAGTTTCTATCACTAAGTTCTGCTTCTGCGAAATGTCGCGCCGAAGATATCGAAGTACCGGTTGGCACTATGAGCAGTGGGAGAAAGATCAGCACTGAGTGAGATAGAGAGAGAGAGAGAGCAAGAGAGCCCTGTTGTTGCACGAGAAGCTCGCGGTTCGTGCGAGAATTGCGTCTCGAGGGATATGTGTGCCAGACCCGTAATCGAGGAATAATGACGCTAACCACTCGCTCTTTGAATCGAATCGAGCAAGTGAGTACAGGTTATTGTTGAGGACGATGACGAAGAAAAAGAAAAGAACGACGAAGCCAACTAAATGGAACTCCTCCGCCATTAGCAGTCCAACTCACACGGCCACTACCGATGGTTAGCCCAAATGGTTAGCCGCTGAATGCGAATGTACTCATCTCTCTCTCCCATTAACTATATCTCTTTTTTTTCTCTCGCTATATATATATATATATATATATATATATATATATATATATATATACATATATTGTTCAACGTTTACCTCACAAACGTTTCTCAAGTGGTCCAAACATTTTTTAATCAAATCGCAACTGACTCACTGCTGAATCACAAACTCACTTCTGTACACATTTCGCTTCGATTCGCAAACACTTCGGTTATCTCTAATCATGTCATCAATAGCAGCCATATAATTAGTGCTCATTACGATGTTTGCTTGACCTGGTCTGGTAAGCTTCAATACTGACTTTTGCCATTTAATAAAACCCGTACACCTTAAAGCAGGTGGTCCTGTAAAATATTGAGCATTAATAGCCACTTTTCGACAAGAAATGTCGGCAATAGGATCACCACCTTGTGCCACGAAAACTGTGGACCGGTAACCCGTCAACAATTATTTTTAATGATATAATTGTAGACACCGTTTGTATACGTTAGACTTATGCGTCAGCCACCGGTCAGGGTCAGTCCAGGACTGACCATTGAAGTCATCTGCTGTACAAACCGGCCCGATCTTGATTAATATATATATAAACATACGAAAATGTATATGACAGTTAGCATAGTTCCAGAAAAGACTTGCACTGCAGATTTAACTTTCAGAAGTTCTCAGAATGCACGGCACCGGAATTGCAATGTTTTTTTTCGGATTCACCGTCATCGGATCTGCTACTAAGTGTGTCGCCACTGTTTTGAGATCGCACTTTCTTCCGATTGAGACTGCTGATCCGACCGAGAAGGTGGTGCTTAGGCTTTGAGCACAATTTCTTGAGAAGAGGGAGAGCTGCTCACTGCTGCCGTTGAACGCTTTATGTCTAAGTCTCTTTACCTGTAAAGCAGCGCTTTTTCTTTGATTAGGCTTACCCACTTGGACACATGACCATGCCAGTATGCTAACGGAATCAATGGCAGACCACGTTTCTTTTCGAACACGTACGACACAATGGCCAGCTCACTCAGACAGTCAAAACGTGGAGCGATTCAGAAAAGTAAATGGTGCAGTTTAACAGGGCCTCTCAGGCGACCTCAAATTGTGAGTGTAAGCTGTCATAAGCAAGCGTATGGTCGGTTGTCTACGACAGCGCTAGGAAAGCACGGGAGAGGCGGTGGACGCTGACCTCAACGTGACCGCCGCAGCAATAACGCGTGGGTACGGCGGAAGGGTGGGACCGGCCTTCGTCTGTGCTAGTCTTGCTGGGTCATCTGAAAGGGGATTTCATACTCGATTTAATCGCTACGCGACTCGGTTAACAATGAAAGAGGCGAGGAACGAGATGGCAGGAATTGGGCTGCTTGCGCAGCCACTCTACGGTGCTGAATTGTGAGCACGGGCGGTGGTGGGCTACGTCTCGGCAATAGAGCTAACAAGAACAACAATAGCAGCAGCAATAACGAAAAGAGACAAATATTAAAGCATACGACAAACGCCGCGACAGCTTTCTTCTCTCTTGAGAGCTTTTGTATCATGTTTTTGTTGTCATGTCTTTTATGTTGCTCATTGTAGCTAAACGTCCTCCCTACCAACAATGTGTGGATTAAATGATGGGTATCAGGTTATGCAATTGCATTGCGTGGTTTTATGTAAAAAATTAACCTCGAACTCATATTTAACACCCTTACGTTGAATTTTACACAATGTCTTTGTTGTCTGATGTTGACGAGTTGAACAATATGTTCAGTGCTGTTGCTCCCTTATCGAAGCCTTTACCCCTAAGGTGGTCAACAAGAAGCTCAAAAGTGTGCGCTCATATGTGGTCCGTCTCAAGCGACTCATCTCTTTGTATGCGGGCCCCGCCTCGTCCACCGCATACCATCGGAAACGCATAACAAAATCAACGAAGCGTCTTTGCATCCTGATCGAGGTGAGCATAACCGTCAAGGACAGCCGGTCCCTGTTCCTTCATGCCAACTCGCGCCTCACCAGCAATGAGTCTCCACCAGTCTTGGAATCAGCCTCACACTCGGTATCAACTGATGAAGAGAACGTTAAACTACTTCATTTCTCATCTCGGTTCAACTACCACCAGAAGTAACCACCGTCTCATGCACGTCGACGTCCTGGGATCCTACGATGTACCGCAACTCGCCCCTATCAAGTTTAATGATCAGAATGTTTACAGGCAACTTTTGTGCTTGAAACGCAAGCGCAGTCTCATACCTGATGACATTGCCCAGTATTTTTTTAAAAACTAGTTCCCTGTTTTAAGAAAATTAGCAGGTCTTAGCACCAATACATGATGTTCAATTGCTTGAGCCATGTTTGAAAGAATAATAGTTAGGCGCTTAACCAATCATATGTCCGCGAATAACTTATTTGGCACACATTTCAGCGCGGATTTGTGCATCGACGTTTCACGAGGACGCAACTGCTAGAAATGACAAACGATTGTGATTTTTGCAAAAACGCCAATAAGGACCTCCACTGTCACATATACATCGACCAGAGGAGTGCCGTTAACAGGGTCACCCATAGGCCTGTTATCGATAAGATGGAGACGCTCGAAGTCCACCGGCAGACTTGTAAATGGATTGCTGCGTTTTTTTTGGCACAATCGGCCGATCCAAGTAAAACGCGGTGTTGAAGTTTTTAATGAGCAACGAATGGCAACGTCTAGCCTCGCACAAGGAAGCTGCGTCTGTCTGAGTTTGCAATACACATTATATGCTTTAGACATAAGAGCTTATATTCTGTCAGGTGTTACACACGTTTTGGGCGCTAACAATCTAACAACGGGATTGAACTCACTGAAATGCCTCGTTCGGAAAAAAAATTACTCTAAACGTAACGGATTGACACTGCAGATGTTGTGCGGGACTTATGTATTATATTGCCGACGGATTTTACTTTCATTGCTCATATTCGGAGATCCGTACTTGTAGACACGCTTTTTCACTGTTTCATCATTAATGACTCCAGTATATATATATATATATATTTGTTTAAATCAATTGTGTTATCGTACATTTTAATATTGTTTTTTTTTATTTATTATCATTGCTTAGAAATATTGCTTATGCGTCTAGAAGCCGAAGATGTGACATCGAGGCTTCTAACTTTCGCTGTCCATTTTATTTAAGAACAACGACACACGGGTATTGCCACAACTTGCAAGCATAAACGGTTTGTTTTTTGTGCGAACGAGTAATCGCATGAGCCAAATAATGCTTGTACTGGAATGTATTGCAAACATTTAAATAGTCAATAGCATGTTTGCCTGGCGTGTAGCCAGGAAATCGCATAACCAGGAGGCTTCGCAGGCTTTTCTTTACTTCAGCCTCCTTTTTACTGCTTCCGATATATATATATATATATATATATATATATTATATGCAGAGAACGCACAACAATGCGGCGTCGCAGGCTTTCCTGCACCCCAGCCTTCTTTTATCCTTTATTTGTAAATATAGACGTTTTTTATGCCACTCTATTTTAATTTTTCAGTTGGAATAAATCGAAAAAGCAAATCAGAAAATTTCGAAAATGGTCTAAACGTGAGGTGTACTACAAATATCACGCAATGTAATTCAAAGTTATACAAATACGTCGACTAGGATAATGCTGTGACGGCATGAACATACTCTAGGAGGCATACAAGAACTGAACATTTTTATGCATATAAAATGTATCTCATCTATTAATATTAAAAACGTCTGTTATAATTAGATCTCTCGTCATTGGACTTTTTTTAATATGGTAAACGGGTGGTATAAGGTTAATCCTAAGTGAATATGAATTATCGTAGTAATGTCTGACATTTAGCACTGCTACCGCTTTTATATATATATATTGCAAGAGCATTCTACGGTGAAAACCTAATATTGTGCATCTAGCAAATATCGGTATATATATATATATATATATATATATATATATATATATATATATATATATATATATATATATATATGGGACTATTCTACGATGGCGATCTAATGTTGTGCATTACGCAAGCATTGTTGTATGCATATGTGTGCATTGCAAATAGTATCTAACTACATATGAGACGATTTCAAGGTGAAAATCTAATGTTGTGCACTACGCAAGCATCGGTGCAACAAGAGGTTGCTTAAAAACGAAACGCTTACTCTAAACATGTCAACTCGGGGATCATTGCTGCGAAACTCCCGGTCCTGTAACAGCAACGACAACAACAGCACATCGAATCAACAGTGGCATTGGCGACATAATGGTCATAATAGCGACATAATGGTCAACGGTACCATTGCAACTCTTATGACGACAACAACGGTGGCAACAACAACACAGCAACATAAGAAACATCAACATCAATAACAACAACATAAAGATCAGCAACAGCAACGTCATCAACATCAACAACAGCAATATCAACAACAGCAACAACAACAACGACAACGACATCATCATCATCAACAACAACAACAACAACAACAATAGCACAAACATAAAGATCAACAACAACGTCAACCAACAACACCAACATCACCGAGAACAACAAGGTTAACAACAGCAACATCAACAACACCAACATCAAGATGAACATCAACAATGACATCGACAACAACGACAACATCAAAAGAAGCAACAACAACGACAACAAAGTAAATAGCAAGAAAAAATATCGTTACACAATACACGACTGTGGCAAACAAAACTAGAACAGTAATGCAGCAAGATTAGCAACAACTGTGCAACAAAGTGAAAAGAAGGAGAAATACATGTGTAAAAATAGTTTTAATTTATTTTTGAGTCAACAATCAGTAATGAGTGAGAATAAGACAGCAACATTATTAACTGCTAAACTGGCAAGAAAACTATAGCAAATGCCGACACAAATGACAACGAAACGGTCACAGAGACAACAAACAACAAACATGAATAGTTGTAACGAAAAATGACACGACAACACAAGAATCATTTGCTTACAACATATATATATATTTTTTTTCAGAGCGTGATTTATTTACAAACTGCATTACAAATGCTTTTATATATATATATATATATCTTCAGAGCGTGATTTATTTGCAAACTGCATTACAAATGCTTATATATATATATAAACACGTTCTCGTCGCGTCACAACTATACCGTCAGCGTCAACCGTCACCACAGCAATCAGCCGCAGACACGACAAGAAGACGACAGAGTAAACAGAAAGAGAGAGAGAGAGAGATGACGGAGAGAGAAATAGTAGGGGGGGAGACCATCTATGTTTCCGTACGTACAGGGTTGCGATAGCCCTAGCCTTGGCGAGCTGGAGGACGACCTTCGAAACCAGCATGTAAGCAAGAGCAGAACAACTATTCAGCTGAACAACAACAGTAACAATATCAACAACAACAACGTCGACGGCAGCAGCAACAGCAACAGCAACAAAAACAACAACGACAACAACAGCAACAGCAACAACAACGACGACGACTACAACAATAATATCAAGACAGTGGCTGTATGGTTACCGGAAAGCGGCACTTCAGCCGCGATTTGAGCGAAGAGGAGCAAGAACGACGACACGCCATAGTTGTTAGGCTGCTGCCCCCCCCCTTCACTCTCAGCCCCTCCGGCCATCATCTGGCGTGTTGGGGTTGGGAGGCTGGGGGGTTGGGAGGCTGGCGGCGGATCTTTTCCGGCCACTATCCACGCTTTCCGGTGGTGGCGTAGCATGCAGGAAACCGCTGCAAGAAAACCACGAAGCTCGTACTTACCTACCTATGGCAGTAGCAGCAGTAACCAGACAGCGGGCCTGCGTCTCGCTAGGCAACGGCAGCAGCAGCAGAGGCAAAAAGAAGATTAGGGTATTTCGAGAGAGCGAGGTGTGCGCTCTGCGGTCCCAGCAGCGGCACGTTGGTGGCTGGCTAGAATGAATACGTTTTTGTGGAACGTTCGCCCTCCAAAGCGTCCTCGTCTGCCCTGTTTCTCTGTCTATCTGACTGACTGGTTGACTGTGTCTATCTGTCAGTCTGTCTCTCTGCCTGCATATATGCCCACTTCCTTCCGTTCCTCGAATTGCACGCGAGCAATACGTCGTTCGACACGCGTCTGATAATCAGCAAACATTGCGTCGGCTGCGTCCAACAACGCTCTACCTCTGGAGGTCGACGAAGACGGCAACAGCAACGTTAGCGGAGGTCGGCGACGGACGATTCCCATTACGTCGGCGGCGTAGCAGTCGGTATAGGTGTAGCAGGCAAATTGTGGGGATGAAGATGGGCGCGGGGGAAATAGAGGGAGCAGAGGGAGGAATAAAGAAACTGCACCGAAAAGCGCGCGCCGAAGACTCGGTGCAAACCCGGTTTTTTTAAACCAACTTCGGTCATAGGAAAAACTCTGCTTCCGCTGCTGCTGCTGCTATTGTAATTTTGGTCTTCGAGAAGCAAGCTTGACAAGCTCAGTCTCGAGGGTTGTCGTTTATCGTGTGTTTGTTTTGTTTGTGGCAGGCCCTATCTGCCAGACAGTTTGCTATATGACCACTGGTCGATGGATTTGACAATTACTTTCCAATAGCAATACATGCAGACTCGTTGATGTAGATAATGAACCTTGCCTGCCCGGAGTCGGTCGGGCAGCTCGCAGACCTCATGAGTTCGATTTGATAGAAAACACTTTGTGTAGAGCACTTTGAGATTAAATGCACCCCGGCTACTAAAGGCCAGAACAATGACGACTAAGATGAAGAAAAATTAAATGCAGACGGGTTAATAAAAAGTATCTCAACAAAGTAGGTAGATGTCGTAGTTCGTACGGGCAGTCACGGCTGAGCCAGAAGCAATGATTGAATAAATATGTATTCGGTCTATTGAAGATATGCCTCATGGCGATTCCAAGCCCGTAGAGGGCGGACGATGGTCTAAAATGTAAACAACCTCCTATAAACAGGCTTTAATTCTAGGATGAATAGATTCGTGTTTCGATAAGGCTCGCAGCGTTGTTTATTCGGGGTACCTAGGGACCGATGATTTGCCTTCTTCTATGCCTGCCAGTCTATGTACGCCGAAAGAGCAGATGCTGCGCATTCAACTCGTACGAATTGAATGACTTTCATACGTAGCGGTAATGCGACAGTATATAATGTTTGCACCAGATGCGTAGTCATGCGCTTCTATTTATAGTCTAAGCTATAATAACGCCTTTAAAATGAGCATACGTAAATAAGTAGGCCTCTAATCTTTTCATATGACAGTTAGCGAGCTATTAATGCTCACGACCGTTGCTATTAAGATACCTGAGTAAATATAAATAAAAGTGTCGAACACGTGATCAAAATGGAAAGGTTTTCTAAGAGCGAGGACACCGTGGTAGCTTGAAGTCTCCGAACGAAGACGCACAACCAGCTATGCATGCTGTTTATCACTTCAAAAAGAATTCTGATGGCAAAGACGCTAAATAGCACATTACCACTATTCTGGTTCTCAATTTGTTTTACACAAATTTCACTTCTCTCAGAAAGATAGCTTCATGTGGCCTATAAAATACAGACTCAGCCCAGAACCACAAAGAGCAGAGATAACCTTGGCGTTGGATGAGAAAGCCACAGTAGCTCAAAAAGGTCAAACGAGGTCGGTGTAGCAATGAATACAGGCACGCAACTCGAGCGTTTACCTAGGCAGAAGAATGAACGCGCACCAAAGTTAAATAGAGTTTTAACAGGGTTTTGCACTCTTTGCACTCGATTTTACGATCAATACACGTCCTTGTATACTATACGCTACTATACGCTGCTATACTAGACGTTTAACTTCCAGCATCTACACAGCGTAACACACGGCGGAGCGGCGAATGCTACGATATCGGACTTACACTAAATTAAAGGTACTTCCTACGAAACGGCAGCTTGACACGTGACAAATGACGTTCATCTACTGTCTCTGTGCAGTTGGCAGATGAAGAATTCTTCAGATTCTAGAAAACAACTGAGGTTTCTTGCAAACCAAGAACCCACATTTCAAGGCGATATACCCATAGGCGTGACTGTGCCTTTGGCATACATAGCCTGAAGCTGAGACAACACGATTCAATTATATATGCCTAGTGCTGCTGAGCTACACTTGAGTGGGTTAGAGGCATATGCTACCTCTACAAAAGAAATAATAGATAAAGTGTTTTTTTATCGTAAATACGTTGCTACTTCTTCGCTGACACAAGATGTTAACTCAGCACGACAAGCTCTAATTCATGGGAGCTGGATTCTGATGCTACTGGATCTATCCTTCCTCAGTCCATTTATTTGAACATGAACATGAGGGTGCTGTCACTCTAAAGATGTCAAACGCCGATTGAAATATCGGGCAACCTAACTAAAGAGCAGCAGACAACGCCCACGATAATGAAGATTCAATAAAGGACCAACTACAGGTGAGCGTACCGGGAAACCAACCCGCAAAGCCCAAACAGTGCCCATAACAGGGCCAAAAATGGTGAAGTCAATGGACCCTGGAACAAAATAGCTTTGAAAGTCCAACTTATATATTATATATTGTTTATTTCGCAATAACATTGCATTTCAAGATGGTCCATAATTACAATACAATTCATTCATTTTATACAATTTGAACACTTTAGCGACCGTATCACCGGGCAAAAAAGTGCAAAGACCGCCGATGCTTCTGGCAGCTCGCTGCGTGGTATTTAGCGCATATCTGCGAGCAGAACCGGTAACGACATTGATCGCCAACTTGGTGAAATCTTTGGGTCGAACATACCAAGTGATGATAGCCATGCACAATGTATCTTGTGTACACGTGCCGGCTAGTGCATGCCATTCCATCCCAAAGCTCCATGGCGAGGTACACATTCAATTGCACTACCTCTGCCGAGGCCTCGGTCACTTTTCCCTGCCACTCCAACAAAAATTGCTGAAGTGGTCCTGTAATAGATGACCTAAGCCTGACTCTGATTGTTTCCACTGCCGGCCCGCAACCCGCTGCAGCAGGTACACGAAGCGGCTTCTTGCCGTCCGGCGTAAGCAAAGAACCCGCTTTATATATATTGTGAAGCATCTTTCTAGCTGCGCAAAATTTGCCGCTGAAAGTCCAACTTAGGCAAGATTCAAGCAAAAAATCTCTCCCCTCGCCCTATGAAGTGCCTGCCTAAGATGTAAAACGTTAGATGGGGCAGGAAGCCAACAATTACGCAGACGATCAACGAATGCAAGCAAGGAGGCTTTCTTGCTTTAGGCCGCTCGATACATATATGGGCCGCGGACTAGTACGAGAGACACCCAAACCCACCACCTGGGTCGACCCCCGGCACGGGCCAAACCCTGATTTGGCGACGGTGGCGGCACAATGGCGCTGGGTGCCGACGAGAAACTCGAGCACCTATTTCAGAAGCAAGAAACACCCTACATCAAACACTTTGAAACGGTGCAACGTCTGCGTCGCGACATTTATCCAGAGAGGTGTGCGAACTCAACAATCAACAAAGATTCCAGACGCCGCTTATAAAAGCGGTCAAAAGTTACATCTCTTTATGTTTGTTTAGTTGCGTAAGAATGGTACTAGTAGTTGTTCGATGGATTCAGTTGATTCATATTTCAGCTCTCGATCTTGTTCACCGATTTGTCGGTTCGAAAACGCATTGCCATAGTGCCGGCAATGCTTCCGACGTGTGTGTAGACACCACCTCCATACGCTGATCGCGATGCTGTTCATGATAATGGAAAAACCCTACACGTGGCGCGACACGGAGGTTGTAGTTCACATCTACGACGTGGTTAGCATGTTGCTATGCAGTCAGTCTCTACGAGTATGAGGGCTATGACGATGTTGTCCGTGTTGTGAACGATAATGGTGATGCTGACCTATAGTCGTTGCAGAGTCGTGCGGTATGCACAGTGTGGTCGGTGTGCTGTCGTATAGTCTTGCTGGCGCCGTACTGTGTAAATATCGTGCATCATGAAGTTGGACCGTTATTACACTAGGTAGACAGAGGGATGGGTGGAGCGCCTCGCCACGGCATTGTGAGAGACATAACAGAGTGCTGGTCCTGCTTAAGTCAGTCTCGGTATATCAGATTTGTTGTAGTATATCAATTACAAAACCCTTTTAACATGTAGTATCTAGATGTAGGCTCTGCAGAAGCATTGCAACAGATATAAGAGCAGTGCTGCAATTAAAAGAAGATAAGACACTGACACTAAATGCGTCAAATTGTGAGCTTGCTGCCGTTGGGGGCTCTCTTCAGGAAAGAGAGGACGCTATTCAGGAGGCCATAGAAATACCCCCGAAATTTCACATACACTGTCTACGAAGAAAGAGGTCCTCACCAATGTTCGTCCACGACGGACAAGTATACATTGTAAGGTTGTGCTTTGCATTTGGAGATATATCCTCGGATAATCAAGATTTAACTACATTCTGCGCACATGTCCAGCATTGTTTTGACCTGAAGAACTAATCGCCTATGATGACGGCAGAAGAGACATACTTAGTAAACGTCCCTTTAGAAGAGAGCACCTGATGAAACGTTTCGGGTAGACCCTAGATTTAAGAGCCAAGGTTTAACGTCCACGGGACCGCTTTTCGCATTGCTTCATAGACGGATTCCCATAAATACAAATGCTCAACTGTAGGACTCGAACTCGCGCACCGGTGTCTCCTTTGGTCGCGAGGCGCGGGCGAATGCATTACGCCACCAGGCTCAACGAGAAAAGAGAGCACCTGGCAGAGGGCAAGCCTTCCGATACGTGAAGGTAGTATAGAAATTAGAAGAGTTATTGACCTAACCCCTGTCTGTTACGCTGCTTTACTTGTCCGATTCGTTCCGGTGGCAGCCTCGTTGGTGAAGGAGGCAGTTCGACCACAAATAAGACATGAAACCAGTAAAGCACGGTGCACTATTATAACCGTGCTGGATCCGGGCCTTTTAGAAAAAAAAACTCCCCATACAGTCTAACCAAGATTAGGTCAAAAACAAAAAAGAAAAGAAACAGAGATAATTTACAGGAGCTTGTTTCTCAAAGAGACCGCACCGTGTTTTTAGCGGGACAAGATACCTTCAGCTCGGCGCCATGCTGGATCCCAACTCTTGCTGCATGATGTCAGCATTTAACATCGACGGTCCTGTCTGCCAGCCATTCCTATGCAAATTGTGTTGAAAATAATAGATTCTGGTAGCCTACGCCCACTGAGTTGCCCAAAGAGCGCTCAGTTTCTCAGAGTTCTGAACACACCGTTTAGTTCAGAATGCCTGGTCAGAAGTCCAGACATTCTGAACGAAACGGTGTGATTATAAGATCCCTTTGGAGAGCTAGTATATCATCTATCTGCCCTTGAACCGAGAGGTTTTGTGTTCGCTGGCGAAGCAAGAGCTGATGGGGTGACAATTGCGTTACATTATATATTTATATCCGTAGCTTGAAATGCAATCGTTTCGTGCACAGCCGCAAGCTTTGCCTTTGGCCATTTGCAGAGGGAACATGACATCTATTTTAGGCTCCATGTAGTAAATAATTTTTTTTAAATAATTGCGATAATACGTTCAGAACTCACAACTGTAACCTTGTTTAATAATAATAATAATTTGTTCAAAGATCAAGCCATAGTACCGCCTTGTATATCTGAAGTATGCATATTTCAAAGAATCGCATACAAATGAGAACAGTGCAGAAAAGTACCGATGAAGTTATATGTAATATAGATACATATGCACTGTTTCAGTCAAGCAGAGGCATGCGTCTGTCGGGTCTGATGGCGTGGTGCATTCGCGTGCGCCTCGCGACCGGGGAAGGCACATAGGTGCTGCGCGGGTTCGATTCCCCACGTTGCACATTTGTATTTATGGCAGCGTATTACGAAGCAATACGAAAGCAAGCCCGCGGACGGTAAATGCTGGCTGAGAGGGTCAGCCTGAAAAAGAAGCACGTGTCTCTGGCCACGACAACACTAGCGACGTCTAGGGAATATTTGCCGAAACAGCAGAGCCGTGTTTCTGGCGATACAACCTAGAGGGCGCTGCTGCAGCTATAAAGCAGTTCGTTTGCAAATAAGGCGATTTTTGAATCTTTTCTTTTCGAACAGATGCGGTGATATGATCGTGAAAAGAGGGAAGCTTAAAACTCTGACGACATAAACAAATTGCATCGCACTATGCATTTGGCTTTAATGAAATTGTAAACTCTATAGTAATGTCATATAAAAATAAACACGCCACTTAAAAGACAATAAGTTTAAAAAAATACCAGAATGTTAAAGTTATACGTCCCATTCTCAACAATATAAGGGAGAGTGTAAAAACGCCACGATATGCGATATCGGCGTTGTCATTTTGGTTATATTTGCAAGCGCCTCATATCAGCACAAAACCTACAACGTAATGAATTAAATTGGATTTATCAGTCAGCGAGTGACATTTCGTAGCGGAAGAGCCAACAACGAGTTCTAAGAAAGATTCTAGATACTACGCTTAGAGCGTTTTTATTTTGTTTTACTTGAGCTTGGTTGCAGTTAACGTTCTATAAGCTCGTCAACACCTATAAACCAATTCGCTGTTTTCAGCAGAGTCTACCAACGGTGCCAACTCGCAGGCAGCTTCCAGCGGAGAGCGGATTTGGAGACGGCTTAAGCTACAACTAATCCGGACGACGGCTGCCCCTTACTAAATGCGTAGTTTGCGAAATTGCCCACTTACTTCTGTCTAGTGTGCGTGCGTGCGTGCGACTGTGAGGCGAGGAGTGCGTAACATGAATGCTATGTAGACCCGCTGTACGTTGTCCACTTGTACTGACCACCACCCACAGAGAAGCACTAAGATGCTGGTTTGAGCACGAGGCGACGAAGAACGGAACTGCTGACCCATGGCAGGGCGATCAGCTCTCGGCTGAGCGCAGCATGTCTGTCTACGATAATGGTTAGGCGACGAGAGAAAAGATCTGGCCGGCGACGAGAGAAACGATATGCGCCGCTTTGCGCTGTGGGGGGAGGTGTCAGCTTAATCACGTTTGGAATGCAATATCCGTAAACAGAAGAACCGAACTCGTGGAGGTCCCCGACTACACGGTTCACATGAAAGCAGAGCGTTAATTGCCTAAAATTGTAAATAACGATACGTTGACGAGATTCCCACACCCCACGTGGTGACGTATGCAAGGGCTGTTGGCGATAACCTCATGTTCATGCACGGCAATGCCAAGCTGCACACCGCTGTTGACTTTTATGTTCGTGTACCTCGCACAGGCTGATATTGTTTTAGCAGAACATGGCCAGCATGTTCGTCCAACACGAATCCTATCCAGCATGTGTGGCATAAGCTGAAATGACAAGTTGGAGCCAGATTACCAGCTCCAACAACACTTTCGGCGCTCATGAATGCTGTGGAATAGCCACCTACAGAAGTCGTTGACGAGTTAACTGGATGAAGGCCAAGTCGCATAGCGGCTAAGTAATAAAGGCATCAAATAAAACTCCGAATACAGCACACTTGGGAAATTTTGGCAAGCATATAAGCCAAGCAGCAGAATGGGGAGGCCTAGAGAAGACACGGCTGCTGCAAAAAACGCAAAAACAACAGTACCTATGGCCCCGCTTAGACTGTACGGGCAGGAGCTGATGTTTGTATAGAGATTCACATACCTAGACATGACGCTGACCCTCTCAGTCAAGATCTTTACTGCGCACACAGACGAAAGTGCACAAAAAGCAATGGTTGCGTCAACAACACTCACAAAATCGCCGATGATTTCACTCAAAACAGCGCAAACGTCTATGCATATGAACACAACACCGATTGCTTTACAGGGCATTTAGCCCCTATGGGCAAAACTCAGTGCATCGCAACTTCCACGCAAAATCCATTAACCGCACAACGCGCGTTTCTAAAACTGGTATTAATTAGGCGTACAAACTTTCGCATATAGCCATGCCCCGTATTCGTGCAGCCCATTTGAAAGCAGTTCGTGGACTCATCGCAATAGCAGAACTAGCACGGACATCTTAAAATGTTCATATTATGTTGTATGTCTGTATTTACGCAATATAAAGTGAAAATAAGCATTGTATTGTAAGTATGACAAGGCATCATTTGTTGAGTGGGATATATATATATATATATATATATATATATATATATATATATATATATATATATTTATATATCGTTGTATACGAACGATTGGCTGATACATTGTTTATCGCTAACACTACAGTACACACACGTATTCGCACAGTATTCAGCTTCACTTAGGCGACACCTCGCGAAACTTCTTACGTGTGCATATTCTTATGAAGAAGCCATGAACTGTAAAACCGCTTATGAGGTGTGAATTTAAGTAGCTTAGGCTATTCCAGGCGTTGGACTTTGCTTGGAATTTAATTGTCTGTCTGCCTCGTCTATTTCAGCAAGCGTCTGTTCCCTCTCAATGAAGCATTGTTAAGCAAATCTGGCCTAGGGACGATTTGTCCCCCAAAGGTCATCTACAAGGAAAGATGTAGGTGCTAACAAGGACATTAGCCGACTGCGGCTGGTACGATGCAACACAAAGACTTTTTTCAAGAAATTGGCCTTAATGCCGTAAAGGGCTCTGAAGTTGTCTTTAGTTAGACAATTTATATTCTACACGAGACTGTTGGAGCAATCTTTAGGTCGAACAGGCCAACAACAGCTAAATAATATCTCCAGCAACGGCGGGTGAGTTTTGATCACCTAGTGAAAGGTCAGCACTGCCTTACGAGTTCTTACGAATATGCTTGGTAAACGTCGTTAACTGTGTTGCGAGTACGATTTCCAGGTGTGGACACTGCTGTACGTATTCTATTGACTCTTATTTAGGCAGAGCGCGTCGTTGTCCGCACATCTCCCCTTTCGACGGAACCTCATCGCCTCCTTTGTTTTATTCAAAGTGATCTCCACAAAATTGCGGTCGAAGTACACAATGTGGCGATGTGGCGGCTAGGGATTGCAGGAATAGCGTAGTATGTAGACTGCGCCATTAGTGTGTGTACCTCTGGGAGCCGTGACTCGATTGAGCTCTAAATGATCGCCCTGGCCGACGACTGTCGTTTGCACGTTAGAAGCAGTCTCGTCTCCGCAGACTTGTCATCGAAAATATCCTTTCCCTCCTTGGGAAGGAATACCAGTAGAACTTCAATGACGTTTGTGAGCACCCTTTTAAAAGCCAGCTAATTGCCTTTTAAAAGGATAATTTCGATGATATATATGTGATAAAAGGATAACTTCGACGATATATATATATATATATATATATATATATATATATATATGATCCTTTTAAAAGGATAATTTCGCGCGACGCTATGCCGAAAGCTGCCCTAAAGACCACAAACAATGCGTAGAAATGCGCTTCTTTACCTGAACGAGTCCGCCCTAAGAAATTAATAGATATACGCATACAGTTAAATCGTTAATTACTTAGGACAACCAGCAATTTGCCGTACGCCAATGCTGTCAGACAGTGGCTAAACATTCATAAATTACAATCTTTTTTACAAACATGCCCCGTAAACATCACAGTCACCACTTACAGGTGATTTAGATGCTTCGTTGCGCTATAAGGAAACAAATACCCGCTGCATTCTGCATTTACTGAGCTCACTTAATGCTTAGTCAAACACGGTAACACTAGTCTCTA
Source organism: Dermanyssus gallinae (assembly GCA_003439945.1). Lineage (NCBI taxonomy): Eukaryota > Metazoa > Arthropoda > Arachnida > Mesostigmata > Dermanyssidae > Dermanyssus > Dermanyssus gallinae. Next base: position 12,333 of record QVRM01002508.1, on the reverse strand, counting down.
CCATTATCGTTATCATAGATAGATAGGTTTTATTATTCTCATGAGTGGCTTACATTTGTACATAGGTTCACATCTCCTTAAAGCCATTAAAGGCTAGTATGGAGTGTTTATATTGCATATTTTCTTATAATTTTATTTATTGTCATTATGATTATATTATTATCGTGTTCGGCTAATATTAGAGTAAGGTACCTAAATAGTATTGATTAGCACTTTGTTTGAATATTGTCAAAGAAGAGGTTGCGCGCACAGCTGAATGAGCATCGCTCGAAAAAAACTAGATCAACCACAGGGATCGAGCCGGCGACACTACTGTATACCACAACCATGACTCTGATCTAGATTCAAAGCGAAATGAGGCTGCATTTTTATTTTTCGACTCTAAATTCTCACAGACAACATTATACGCGTCGCTAACACTATAATTATCATCGCCTAAACCAGCGGTGCATATTTAAAACTGCATAAAAGGCCATGTTAAAACGGTTCTATCTAATATTTTGACGTTGTTTTTAATAGCGGCAGTGTACGAGTCCACGTTAGCCTGTCAAGACTTGTTAAACGCATGCTTAATCACGCCCAATATATAGTAGTCCAACGGATAAAAATCGGAGCTACTTGACAGGAAAAATAAAGACGGCTTACTGCTTCGTGCTTGAGTGAAGAGAAAGGCACATTCCATTGGCCGCCAGGCTCATTGCACCTGCTGGTGCAATGAGCCTGGCGGCGCCAAAAACATCTCCTTCGGAGAGTTGATAATACACGTGGAAACACGGTATTTTTTCTTAATGGTTTAAGAGTCGAAGCGTGATGATGAGATGTGGCAATCACGTTTGACAGATGCATACCTCGGGGGAAATTGCGAATATTGTTGCAGATGATGACTGAAAGGCATGAAGCATCGTTGCTTCCAGCAGTGCTACCACGCCCGCCGGCATTGTGACATTTGCAGGTAATTGCTAAATATTTGGGTGATAGTTTCAACTTAGTTACAAAATAAAAAAATATAAAATTAAACGGTTATTTTTTAATCCGTCAATACGCCTGTCTGTTGCGCCCGAAATCTCTGCGTCCGATTCGGTATCCTCCCGCCTCCCGTCCACGGAGTCAACCAGCTTTGCGCGCTGATCTGTCGCGCTAGGAGGCCGCCAAGCAAGGCAAAACGTAAACAAACGCCTTTTGCAATGACGTGCTAAATCAAACACGATCGCCTGCCAGACTGAGTGAAGTTGAAACCCCAACGGCACGTGGTACACTTTGAAGTGTGCTTCGCACCTCTCTCGACTCTCTCTTTAGTTTGTTCGGTCACTGATGTTGTTTTTACGATTATCACACTTGTACAATGTCTAACTTAAGTCAGCCGAAAAAATATTGAAAGCGTCTACCGGGTGCCTAAAGAAATGCGTGCGCGCTCAAAAAAAAAATATATATATATATAAATATATATATATAAATATATATATATATATAAATAAATAAATATATATATATATATATATATATAGATATATATATATATATATATATATATATATATATATATATATATATATATATATATATCTAAAATCACTCCGTCCGTCCGGCAGGAGAGATAGAGGTTTTATTTTTATTTGATTACGAAGGTAGCTTTGTAAAGGCGTAATTGCCAATTAAATCTGCGTTCTAGAAGACTTCTTACTCTGATTTGAATGTTGTTTAATTTTTAACATTTAAAACCAAGGAAATGCAAAGTAAACAGACAAACGAAATACTAAATGGATGATTCCAAATTGCACACATAATTCGGTGATTCTTGCAAACGCCATTCTAATATAAATAAATGATGAAGAATGGTGTCAACGAAAAAAAAAGATCAAGGGCAAGCCCTTGGTTCTTCAATATACAGACGATGCCCACCAGAGTTGGTGAAGATCATCATCAAATGACGACAGAGAGCCGCGTCGACCTCTCATAAGGTCGTATCACATAGTGTGCCCCCCCACTTGGCACGTGCAGCGACTTGCCAGCAGATCAGCGATGAGAGTGGATGGCGCGAGAGAAGTGCAAAGCGTTTGCTGTCTGCGTCGTCACGGACACCTCCTCAAGACAGCTTGATCCGCTGTTGTTGTTGGTTGTTGTTGTTGGTTGTTGTTTTTGTTGTTGTTGTTGTTGTTGGTGGTGTTGGTGTTGGTGGTGTTGTTACTGTTGCTGCTGTTGTTGTTGTTGTCGTCGTCGTTGTCGTTGCTGTTGTTGTTCTCTTCTCTCTCAGTTCTCGTCCCGCAGAACTTTGGACCTTTAATGCATTCTGCTTACAAGCCAGCCTATCTGTCTGTCTGTCGATGTTTGCCGTTCTGTATGCTTAGCGAAAATCGCGCCACGCTACCGAGCAGTGCGGCTGGCTATAGCAAACTGCTGGACTACACAGACTATACACAGACTTGCCTAAAGAACTCACCTCGAACGAGAAGGATAGAAGAAACGAAACGAAACACATGATGAGGAAAGAAAAAGAAGACACGGACACTTCAGGGGCAGAGGACGATTCCGGGGGATTGGGATGGTGCGGCGCTGCTGCTGCTGCGGCCGCTGATCCTCAGCTCTCACTGCACCTCGCTTATTCCAACTATGGTTCAAATATGGATCACGCTGTTGAAGACCTCCGTCTGCGAGGGATCTGCAACGTTCTCTCTAGCAGCTGGACAGCGAACACTCTCCAACGTCGTAGTCCAGTCGACACGTACGAGCATGGCATAGGTAAGCCGGCCGACAACCAAAGCCGTCGTCGGTGGGAGCCCGGCTACGCAACAGCCAATAATGTATCAGAGCGTTCTACTCTGTGTTGAAAACGACAGCAATGCAGAAATAAGTGGAAACAACATAAACAGTACGAAACAAACGAGGTGTGTATGTACTACTTTTCCTAACAAGAACTTATGCATGTAAATGTATGTAGTTTCGTAAATAAACTTTGTCTGAATTGTATATTTGTATCTGTATATATATATATATATATATATATATATATATATATATATATATATATATATATATATACAATTCAGACAACTTTTCCTAACGAGAACTTAAGCATGTAAATTTATGTTCTTTAAATAAACCTTGTTTGAATTGTATATATATATGTATATATACGGTTTCTACGGTAAATGTGAATTAGTAAAGTAACCAGTGACATCTCTCTTATTTGCTTGCATACTTGAATGACCAGTAAAATAAGTCGTACTATTAGTTGCAGTTCTATATATATATATATATACTAATTCACATTTACCGTAGGAACCAGGCGTAGCGTGAAAAACGTGGATTTTTTTCGTGTTATAGAGTGTCACTCTGATGTCCTTAGTAGATACGTGTTTTACATGTCAGATCGACCACGGATGAGTCGTCTTTCCACGGTGGATACGGACATGAAATCTGCAGAATATTGCCTGGTTTGAAGCAAGCCTTCGCCGAAAAGGGCCTTGAACAGGTGCGATCACAGTGGCCTCGTATTTCCTCATAAATACACTCGCCCCCACGCACCTGTGGCCACTTCCCGCATGTTTCTCTATTTTCTACGGTTCAGAATTCTTGAGAAGAACAAGCTATGAAACTTTAAAAATGAATCATAAGCAGTTGTTTGGATATACAATAAGAACAATAGGAAGTTTTTATTAAAAACTAATAGACCTTCTGTATTGTAACTAAGATGACACCACCATATATATTCTTGATTAAATTTATTTTAAAAAAACTATTTGATTTGGTTGTATTATGAATCCGAGACGACTTTTTTAAACACAATATACTACCGCTGAGGCCAATCGCATAGCAAACGAACAAAGATAACGTGTTGTGGCAACGGGTCGCAAATATACTGATATATTCGTGGATTCGCAGCAGTACGGTTTGGTTTCTTCAAACTAGTTTAAGGATCCGCGATTTTCAAGTCAAAATGTCAAATTAATATGTCTCCATTAGGTACTGTTACTAGGTTGCTTGTAGTTTACCTCAAGACAAACAGTATATATATACAAACAAATATCCTATAAACACTGCAATATTGTACTGCCTCTTATTCGTGAGGATTGTTATAGGCGGCTACTAGGAGTTAGTATTGGCCTTAATCATGTATAGCTTATATAGTCTACAGGGCCCCTCACCTATTACGATTGTATGTACAAAGGTTTGTACGCGGCTAAGACAATTTTAAACTTACATGCTTCGTATTGTCAAATCGAACCACCAATTTATACGTGCTTTGACGACTGGGGTTTTCTTTGGGCGAAAGTCCCACACAGAGTGTTGTTGATTGCTAACACCGACCGTGCACTATGCATTTTCCAAACCGCCTACATAGAAGAAGAAGAAAAGTACTGTATAGCATTTTCACTATCATTTTTGTTATGTATAGCATTTTCACTAGAAAAACGCGACCATATTGGCCTACATACAGCGGACTGGTACGTTGTACTAGTTGCCATGAACCTGGCAACTATGGCATGAAGTTGCATGACCTACACGCTTTGTCGCCGCTCTACGAGCGGAATATGAAGCGTTTGCCCAACACCATGCCAATGATCGCTATTTCTCGGTAATCTGACTAAGGACGAGGTCAACTGTCACCCTGACATTTGTTCGTGATCAGCTAGCACCGAAACCTGAAGAGGTACTCGAACCGCTTCAAAAAGCCGTTTGACATTCGTGAAACGACCACTCGTTGAGGTGCGTGAAGGCATGAAATAGTGAAGGCCAAGGCCGTCGCAAAATCAGCTATGCTGGCCAATATGCTAGGTTGCTATGTTGCTATGGTTGGCTGGTACTATGGTTGGCAATGCTAGGCTGGCTAAGGTGGCCAATATGTATGGCCAAACGCGCGCTTGAAGTGCTTTCTACGTCCAGTGCAGATCAGCACATATCAAACGTTCTTTTATAATAGAATCATCATGTAATTTATTACATGATTGTTTCAACCAGAACAAAACGTTAAATTGCCCTCTCGTTAACCAACCGTGAGACGCACATTGCTGTGGCCTATCATAACCTTGGTTTGTAGCAAACGTCTGCTGAAGATCGATTAGCAATTTGCAACCCAAGTGAGTTTTCCCGCTTTTTCCTCCACCTTGATTGCGTCATATCGATAAAATATAGCTCTCGCGCCAAATAGCACTTGCCACTCATCATTGTAAAGTAATCTACTTAAGTGAATCTCGACGTAGCATTTGGCCACATTGAAGCATAAGTGGAGTGCAGCGCGGTCGATGTCTCTGACATGTCTAACAAGCTCGCCAAATGAGGGCTCGTTGTCAAAAGGACATGCCACGCATCTGAAGCACCCCTCCACACGATTCTCGCGTGGTCGATGTATCTGTAGCACTAAATGCGCGTTATGTGGGAAAATCAATCAACGAAGATCAATATCAACCTACGACAGACAAACATTCATAATAGGAATCTAAAATTGACAAATATAAGTATGCTTGCCAACTTTTAGCCGTGCACAAAATTGCAGTTTGTTGTTTTGCACGCAAGAATCTGTGAACCGCCTCTATGGTTGGCGCTATGAAATTGAAAAATGCTTTAAAGATACTGTAGAATACGACTGATAGAATGCGGGTAGAGCCTAAATATTGTGCATGCAACAGTGTGAGTATTAGATGACGATGATAATAATCATAGTAGTATAAGTAATGATAATACTAGTCACCATCGTCGTCATCGCATATGGTTGTGGTATGAAAAGTTCGATAGGATATATGCGGAATAAGCCTTACGGCAGCCTCTTTCCAAGATGTATAACAAGTTTCCTGAACGATTCGTAAGCTAGACCTGTAAGCTGGGATCAGCATCGAATATTTTCAGATGGCAGGATTTTGTGTGGCAAATCTGACAGGCCTCTGCTAACGAAAATAGTATACCACGCTCTGTGAGAGGTCTCGCTCCTCTAGATATGGCGGTTATATCGCTGTAAACGGTTCTCCTCTCCGCTGTTATATACTCTCCAGTCGAGTGTCGGGCGAATTCATACCCTTTGTAACACTTGTTTCGTACACATGGCTGTTTACATAATTGTAAGTATTTTAATTATCCACTATCTAGAATTATAGCAAGCGACAGTACGACAGCTTCTCTTTTACTAACAAGTCTGTCATGACCCTTAGGAGCCATGTCAAATAATGATTTTGCAGATGTGTTGGTAACATCCATTTCTCTATCAAACAAATCATTTTTTTAAATCGCACATTTATTGGAGGTCTAACATAAAATGTTATTAGAATACGAATCGCTCTAGAGCTAATTTCTGGCCGTAAAGCCGTCACCAAATATAGCGTGTAACACATAAATACATCCAGTACTTAAAAAACAACCTCCTTAAAAATGTTTTATTGTAGTACTGCCGTGAAGTCTGTATTGATCTCGGTTTGAATAAACGATGTCCTCAGATGAACATACGGGTGCGTTTCCATACCTACAAACTAGTTGTTATGAATTTGAAAAACTTAAAGCTATGTAATCAGAGAAAGTATATCCAAACACATGAAATTTATATATGCATTGTCTGTGTTTGATGATTCAGCATTACTTAAACTCGACCTAAATCATCAGAAAAGATATCGTAGAAGGTTAATTAGATGTTGCAAGATAGTTAGTATGACAAGGTAAACTCGTTTTAAATATCACTGCCCTGTGCAGGTTGATGATCGCTATCTGTATCTTCATATTTGCATAGCTTTTTTGTGTTTAGATATGATTAACTGCAGATCACCATGAACGTATGTTGCTGACAGCTTGACACACAAGCAATCGAACGATGCCCAATCCGTTGAATTCCAACAGGAAACATTTATCATAACTCGCACGTCTACAACTGCAAAAAAACTCAGACAATATTGCCTAACTCGTTGGAGGCTGTATTCTGTCAAAGTCTGTATTTGCACAGTTTTAACATTCATTTATTGGCTGATTCGTCTATCGTTACAAAGGGGGAGAGAGAGAGAATACTCGCTGGCCCTATGTGTATATATATATACGCTTACACCCGGAGTTAATCTCTGACTTAGAACACCCGAGGCTTACGTGCCAAGTATGGTACATTTTTCGATCTCCGTCGACCATCACCTCAAAACATGTGGTAGTAGATTTTCAAGCAAAATACAGTTACACGGCCAGTTTCAACACATATGTAAATATGGAGAGGCATTAGCAGCAGACTCTCGCAACGAACTTTAAGTTTAAAAAAGCTTTCTTGGCATAATATGGATATATATGACCCGATATATGCATATCTTTCTGATATGGGAGGTTTTCGGGAATTTATGATACATGCTAGCAGTGGCTAGTGTTTAACTCACAAACCAACTAAACTTGAATTCCTCGTTTAGTCCTTAGACCCGGAACCGAGTGGCATTACTCGACAAATAAAATATTACAATACGCAAGTGACACCTACGTATATGGCAATTACGTGGATAAAAAGCGAGCAAATGAGAGAAGTGGCGTCTAGGCTCCTCGGCTTTGAATCGCAAACGACCTCAAACAATAACGCAGACAAGTAGCACTAAACAAGGTTTGATCTGTGTATACTATATAAACTCCTACCATAGCGTCCGTTCACCGAGTTTCTCCTAACCTGGTCGAAGCCTTGAAGTCTACCTGAACATGAAGGTAGCCCAGAATCTCTCTTATGTTGCTCTCGCTTACCTCGTACTCTAATTGAAGTCGGTTCCGCTAATGACAAATCAATAGTCAAACATAGAATTCTACATCGGGCTTTTGTGCGTACATACGGCCAATGTTTGGAATTAGCCTGTGCATACGTATATTTGGCCGTATTTGACAATAAACAACTCATCATCTACTTACTGGTAGGGTCGTAGTTCTGGCAAACTTGCTGTTGTTTATATATATATATATATATATATATATATAAAAGTCGGCGTTATAATATATATATATATATATATATATATATATATATATATATATATATATAGTGCATGTATGCGGAAGAAATCAAAAATCTATACGGCTTGGTTAATGCTATAGCTTGTCCTGTAGTTTGACGGATCGAATTGTTCACCCAGCGTTGACCTATTTGTAGGCAGAAGCAGAGCCAGATGATCAACGGCAGTTCATCAAATCTAGTTGTTCGGTTGGTTGTACAATCATCTAATCATCAATGCGGTAGTCATCAATACACATTAATTGATTCACCGGCAGAACTCAGAGGGCTGGCTGTTCGCCTCCGCAAGCACCAGAGTCACGGTACACAGAAACAGACACACACACACACACCCACGTTACATTGCGCCCGACTGGGAGACGCTGAGCGTAATGCCCTTGACATGAAATGCAAAATGCAGATTCTTTCCGGGAGCACACGACCGTCCGTGTAAGCTATCGAGGGCCAACCAGGCAACGAGGCAATCTGTCGCCACTGCATCCATTCGTTGGTGGACAGCGAGTCGCTCGGAGTCGACTAACTGAAGCCATACTATTTGGTGAAGTTGTACAGAATACAGGTTGTACAGCATAAAGGTGGCGATTTGCTGTATCTTCGCGGGCTTTGACAGCGCTGCAGCGCAGGGGTGCCGCCGTCTGATGGGGACACTGAATGTGGACGAACAGAGATACGGCCGCTGCATATGATGGCGATGATGATGATTATTATATAGTAGCATATATTTGTGTAACTCATAGTGGGATGTAATAGAGTGTAAGATTAATGATAATGGTGACGAAATTTATAATTATTCAACTAAGACTAATAGCCACTATTTGACCCGAGGGCCGTTTAGAGCCAGTAATCGATTGCAGCTAATCGATTGCACACAAGAGCAAGACGTCTGATGACATATAATTCGGTAATGCACTGAGCTGACGATAGAGCGGTCTAAGATGGTGTGTATGAAACCTATCGTAGTGGAGACGTGTGCCATATGATAGTGCCCCCCTACAATACAACTAAATGATTTATAAGAATTTATTAAGTCACATGTGCATGGCTGATCTAGAGTAGTAGTGTAGGCGCTAATATATATATATATATATATAATCCACATCATCTCATACAAAAAAAAGATTTCGAAGTATTAAACATCTTAATTTGATGAATTTGATACATGTTACTGTAATTGGACACGTCTAGAAGATACTTTTTGATGTTTTATAAATGCGTTGTATTAAAAATATCACGTCCGTGTACGGTTCCAGGGCATCTTAGGTTTATCCGCGATATTCGAATCATTTCAATTGTTACATAGATCTAATGATTCTACGAAGAAAGTTCGCAATGGGCGGTAAACGTAACAGTCTGATTGTGTTAGAGTAAATTTGCTCGGATCAGGATGCAATTAAACGTGACTGGTTATTGCAAACTTTTTTACCGGTGCGCAAAACAATGTGATTGGCTGAGCGTTGTCGCGCTGAGAAGTCAATTTATGTTTTGGCTAATTCTGGATGTTTTTCTGTAACGTCTTCACTTAGACAGTTCGAAGTGCTCACAATGACGGTCGGCACTGATTACTTGGTTCTCGGGGAAATTATTTCATAGAGAATCTGGCATACCATCAGTTGTATAGCATTACGTTTATTTGGTTGCAGCCCACCGTTAGCAAGAGTTTAGGGATAACCGGTTCTCAGCTTAAGGAGCCAGCGTGCGTGACTCCATTGTAAAGGATCAACGTTTCGTCCCTGGTAATCCTTAGCGAAGCAACACCACCACACCACTTTCACGCATAACAAGCATAAATAAGGGTCAACCCGACGGATCCGCGATTTGACTATTGAGTTTCCGGCACCAAACGAGCAAGCTATGTTCATCTGGAAGCATTCCTTAGCACACAAGGACCCTGGACTGCCTAAATTTACCAAGCTGTTTCGGCAGCGCGTTGTGCCACTTCTTCGAATTGAAAACGCATTATATTGTGATATTACTTTAATAGGCAAAATAGGACAATTGGAACTAAAGAGACAGAAGTAGACTGCTTTTGGTGATCGATTGTAAAGACGTTCAAGCGTATACACACGTTTAGCAAAATGCTTTTTGAGTATGAAAATAATGTTCAGCTCAACGTACTATATACATAAAGTACTCTGTATGCCTATTGGTATACAAATAAGTAGTATTATGTCTATATGTGTGTATATAAGCAAGCATTAATGGATTGTGAGGCCTCTTTTTCGATTGTTAAAATCGGGTTGAACTGTATATATATACAAGGTGTTGCAGAATTTTTTTATAATAGAATACACAAATTGTAGAGCTTGTTAAACCAAATATTTTTTCCAATGGAACATGGTCTCTGAGAAGTCTTGTTTCGGAGTGAGAGCGAAATTACTACAATTTGTGACACTAGTGTTTTTGCCCGACATAGAAGCATAAAATGTGCTGTTGTGAGACAACCAAACTAAACACACTGTCGTGTTCCTGAGAAAATTCTGCTTCTTCCGCAGGGCATATAAGGCCGGTCAGAAGATGCGACACGGTCGTTTAAAAGAGAATTCGTCAAAAATGAAGTTTTTTATTAGCTTTTACGCCAAATGCTTCAGAATCATAACCCTACGACCACCCACGTGTTCAAAGCTAACATATTCACCAAATGCGCATTTCATGACGATCATTTTGGTACCGAACTTATGGCAATGCGAGCTGTGGTTGATTGCCTGCATCTTTTACTTTATGAGTCGTGTCTTCGATTGTGATACGACATAAATGAGTAGATACAAAGGACCTGTTTTTGTGTTTCCGCTAAGTTATATTAGTTGCGCAGATGTGTCCTAAAATTATTATTACAATATATATTATATTATATTATATTATATTATATTATATTATATAATATATATATATATATTAATATATATATATATATAATTATTTATGTGTATAAGATATACAATTGTGATGTAAGAACATATGCACAGCCCGCTTGGGGCATAACTCAAAGCATTAGGTCCAGGCTAGGGCTTGTCCACCTAGCCAGGGTACCTCTAATCGAGGCGGCATTCCCTCTTTGAACATCTAATGACAGACGTTGCAGTAAGTATTCGCCCGCCCCTTGTCTCCTGTAGCGAGTACCAATCTTTTTCCGACATCATTAAGCAGTTTTTCGTGAGCAGCCCAGCCCCCCCCCCCAAGGTCTCAAACGCAAGGGGTGAGAACAAGTGTGATTAAGAGACGCCTGAATACTTTCTGCACTTGGCTGCTTCCGCTAGGGCTACCGCGTGTCCAGGGCGATCTGCGCCCGCACCGACCATTGAAGGGGCTAAAGAGTCGGTTACGGTTGCATCCCACACCAGCATTTGGCCCTGCTCAAAGGGAGTCAGGGTCATGCCATCAGGTCTCTTTCCATCGTTTCGAACTAAACCAGGGGGCTCCAAGATGCATGGGTACCCTGCTGATCGCAGCGCTCTGCTAAACGTTTCGTTCAAGGCCGAGTGGCGTGCAATTCTGCCTGAACTCTGCGGACAAGAAAGCCCATGGTGGCCTAGGGAGTCGACCTCGTCACCGCATTTGCAGTGGTGTGGAGAGACTAGCTCTGCTCCTAACCTCAACCCGATAAGTACGTGTACACTCATCGTCTAGGAGGGTACCCAGCTGAGGGCTCGGGAGGGCGTGCAGCCATGCCCCTGCACCGGGCGAGGAGACTGCATGTAGCCTCGCTTTGCTAGCGGCCGTGGTTGTTCGTTCCCATAGGCCGCTCAAACGACCGTCATTTGCCAGCTCTGACCACGCGCGCTGAAGAGAAGGAGTCTCTGGTTGAGACCCGCAGAATGCAATGGCGTCGTCCTGGGTCTGTTCAAGCGTGGTCTGTAAGTTCGCAACCGCCTGGGGGTCCAGAATAGACTCAACGCCACTAGTCGCCGAATGCAGGGAGGCGATGTGTGCTGCGACTGAAAGCGACTTTGCTTCAGGCAAGCCTAGTCCACCCTTGGCTACGGGTAAGAAGGCCTGAACTAGGGAATCGTCTTGCAACTTTAAGTTGAGTATAGATTCCAGCGCAAAACCCATCTTCGAGTTAATTTCCTTCAAAAGATCCGGGAAGGCTGAAGTATTGACTCCCCTGAACAGGTAGTTCAGCCTCGACGCGGAGGAGCATGAACGCAGAAGGTACAGCCCCGGTGAGCACTCAGCTGGGGAAGACGGTTCAGACCAATCTCGAGTTTTTCTCTCCCGCGTTGGCGTCCAAGTTGGCGAGAAAACAGGGGTACGCCAAGTAGATCCAGGTTATCGCCTGTTACGCGGCAGCCTGGAAGTAGATTCTGTATATATATATATATATATATATATATATATACAGCAGTATATAATACATAGGAGCATAGTGTGTTAGATTGAATGATAAGATCCCG
>QVRM01002507.1:0-64963 GCA_003439945.1 Dermanyssus gallinae | reverse complement strand
CGTTTTTTGTAAAGCCAGTTCTAGGCCAAGCGTGCGGAGGTGTTGTCGGATATCCGCCAAGGCTCCGTTGGCTGTACCTTCGAGCAAATCCTCGTCACTGGCGGTAACAATTAGTGCCAGATCGTCTGCGTAGGCGATGAGAAAAAACTCCCGGGGGATGCGGCAGTCTTAGTACTCCATCATAGGTTATGTTCCACAGGGTTGGTCCCAGTTTTCCAAGGCTTTGGGTATTCTACGCTGGTGAGAATTGGGTCTATCATGCGTTTGAATACCTTTGGATGGTTCTTTAGAAATACGCGTACTGCTTGAGGGGAGACAGCATCTGGGCCCGGCGCTTTTCCTGGTCGTATGCGTTTCAGCCACAATTCTGATATCTTGGATTGAGATTGGCTTCGAAGGAAAGATCTGAGGTTTCTTCAAAGAGTACAGACTCCGGCGATGGTCTTTGTGGAAAGAGCGCATTTACAATCGGGTCGCGCCATTTCTAGCAGGTAAAGGCGGCGTGCGTGGCGCATTTTTTTACGCACAATCATGTATCCTTTGCCCCAAGGGTTTCTTTCGACCTCCACACCTAGAGAGATCCAGTGGTCTTTTTTACTATTCTTAATGGCCTTATGTAAGACTCCTCGTGCTTCTTTGTACTCTTACCATAGGTAGAAAGAGTTCTGGTCGGTGCCTTGCTCTGCGGCGCGTGCATACTCGCCGTTTGCGGTGGCAGGCCCTTCGCTTTTCGGCAATCCGGTTATTCCACCATGAGCAGGGTGGACGATTGGCTATCTTAGCTGGACTCTCGCAGGCTTCCTCTAGTAGTGAAGAGATTTCTGCTGCCGAGCATTCAGTGAGGTTATGTACTTTTCTTCTTAATGCTTTCTGCAGGCGGGTATAAGTTAACCTGTACGCTTGCAGTCCTTCGCACAGAGACCAGACGACTCGAAAATGCGCAAACCGCTTCATCGTCATAGGAGCGCCAAGAAGGGCGTGCAGCTTGGACTGGCTTATATACATATATATCGAAAACCTACATCACAAATATTTTTATTAGAATGGATCGTAAGACCAATAATTTATAACCGAAAACGCAGCACGAGCTACTGTTTAGCCTAGACTTCTATTAAAAAACAGAACTTTGATACAATTGTACACGTTGATTTTATTAAGACACAAAATTAACAAGCGTTTTGTTTAAGGCATTTTTACAGTGTATGTAATAAATTAAAAACATGCATTATTAAAGACAATAAAACATGTTTTTTTTAATAAAACGTGGTTTGGAAAATATGTGTGAATGAATAAATTATCACAGCTTAGTAGTCGAGCTGTTGATTTTACGTCGACAGCCGGCAAGAAAGGGGACGTTTATCCATGGTGCTTAAGATAGATGAATGACTGGTTGCTACAGGTAGAGCAGACGCGAACGTATGACTAGCGCTTAACCGATCAGACCCGTTCCGTAACCCTGGGCAGATCCAAGTCCGCCCTGGGCGTATCCGCCTTGGTTATAGGCGCCGCCTTGTCCTCCGTAGCCACCGCCGACAGCGTGGCCGCCGTTATTCGATAATCCAAACGTTTCCCGGGAACCGAACGACTGCCTGTCGGAGAATACCCTCCCGTTGTTGGCGCCCTGGTTGTAACCGAATCCGCCAACGCCCTGGGCGCCCCCCGCCGCATGCTGCCCTGCCGCGTAGCCGCCCTGGTTGAAGCCGCCACCTCCAATACCGCCAATGCCGCCAACGCCGAGCGGAGCCACTCCTAGGCCACCTGCTCCAAGGCCGCCAGCTCCATAACCGCCCGCACCGAGGCCACCCGCTCCAAGGCCACCAACGCCGAGGCCACCCGCTCCAAGGCCACCAACGCCGAGGCCACCAACACCCACACCGAGAGGAGCAACTCCGCCGCCGTACGCGCCAAACGACTTTCCTTCGACCTTGCCGGTGTCTTCTTCTGAGTCGGTCGTTGGCTTCTCAGTCGACGCACTCCACGCCGAGGCCACGAGGGCCATACAGCAGCAGGCAACCTAGAACGATGCAGGACGACGAAATATAAATAATTGGCGTTAATGATTATTATTAATCATCGTTGTTTTGACCTTATTCAGTAATGCAATGTTTCAACGTTTGACATCCATCCAAATGGTCGTACAAACGGCCTCCTATTAAAATAAAAAATAATTAAGAACTGCCATTTGCTTGATCAAATCCGGCAAGTTTCGTGCAAAGCTCCGTGAAAAAATCAATTTCTAAACAATGTTGTGAATTGAAAATAAAATAAACGACAATTAGTAGTGACTTTCCACACTAGAGAATGACGTATGCACTGACAAAGATACTTGACAACTTTAAAACGAGCAGGAGTTACAGTTAGATCTAAACAAGGTTGAGAAATCAATGAAATCTGGATGTGTAAAGATACATGTTAACTTCAAACCAACCTGGAAGGCCTTCATCTTGTTAGGATAGTGTGTTTGTTGGCGTCTACTGTGGCAAATGTTCGAAGACGATGTGATGCTGATGAACCGGCCGCAGTGCCCTTTTATTGGAGTCGGTTGGGAACTGTTGGGACTTACCGTCTCCAATAGAGGAGTCCTTATGTTACATCGAATGAAGAGAGGCATAAAACGCGCACCAGAAGCTCAAACCCAAACAGTTATTATGACGTGATGGAGTCCCGGGACAACCCCAGCAGCCGAGAACGGAGCCAGACAGAAAACCGGTTCCGCTGTCTTTCCACTATAACGATGACAACAGCTATGACAGTGTCCCGGCGACGTCATTACTACGAGTTCGCCCGAATCCAGCCTTATGGCAAGGTACTAACTGCCGTCACCAGCTATCTGATGTGACATCACAGCTGATAAGATATGACAACATTGATAAAGATGTACCACTTTAGGCACACACGTGCTTACGTGTGTATGTATCAGTTCTAAACATAGCGGTTCTATTTTGTTCGCGCCTCTATTAAAGGATGTACTTTGATGTTCACTTATTGTTGTTAAACGAGAACAATCATTTAAGTATCCACACAAAGACATACTTTAACTGAAGGGGAACTTAAGTCCAGCAACGAGCACGCGATGACGATGAGTGCAATTAGGGGCTATAGTACCGCGGGCATCCTAGCCTATTACGAGCGCATAAATGTATAATAGTTGACAAAATTATTTATAGAGCTCTAAGCTTCCGTATATATATATATATATATATATATATATATCGTGAGTTTTTATTTTTTTAAACATTTAAGGAGGTTGTTTTTATTCTAGAATATTGCTCGTTTCCTAAGGGCTTGGAATCTCCGTTAAATGTTTTTAGGTGTTTGTGTGTAAGTGTCGACGTGGCCTAGAGAGCTAGTGCGCTAGTCCTGATTGTTATCTACCCGGGTGCCGCCGGTCGATTCATGTTTTTGTATCGCATTTTCTTTTAACGATGCTTATTGAGAAGAGATGATAGAACTTATCGCTGAAAGTCAGCCGCCACAAGGGCTGATAGTGAACGTCTTTAGATATCTCAGCATATCCGTCCTTCGGGGCAATGAAGATACGCCTCTGTGTAATTCCAAGCCCGTAAGGAACGGAAAATGTCTAAAATGAAAAACATAAAAGACTTCCGTAAAAAAATAGTAGTAAAAAATTGATACAACGCAGAGTTTTTGCGTCAGAGGCTGTCGCTCGACAATCAACGAGCAAATGCAGCGTCTGCTCAGGGCAATTGTTGAACTGGGCTAACCCTGGGTTAGAGAACCCGTGATCACTCGTTCGCGCGGAAACATTTGTCCACTCCAAAGTGCTAACATAGCGAAGGAATATAAATAAATGCAGAAGTGACTGTTGGATGCCTACTCTATTATCTAGACATAATAGACAACATTAATCGATCTGTATATCCTCATTCCAGTGATTATATATATATATATATATATATAGCGTGGTATCGATAGTAATTATATGGTGTGGTCAATATTAGACTAGCTTGTTTGTTATATACGCTACGGCAGCATGAAGTCCTATTTTCTCACCATCGTACTGCCATCTATCGTGCACCCTCGCAAACCATCGTACTGCATTGAGACCTCTGCGACGACCCAAAGACAAGATGAGCTTGGCAAACTCGCCGCCTCCACTCTGGCGGAAGCAATCACAGCTGTCGAACGACTTTACCCAAACCGTGCAACGGGGCTTATTCAGAATTGCAAGAAGCATCTCAAGGAAGCATCCGTGCTACCGCCCGGTTGAACTTTGCTCTTCAACGTGTGCTTACAAAGCAGTCGGCCCTGCAGATGCCGTTACAAGCTTATCTCAACAGTACTCACTGACAGTCTTTCGCGTTTTCTTTATGAAACTAGCTGAATTAGAAATGAATGTCAAAATCATCGGGGTTATCTGGGCGGAGCTGTAGGAGAGCCAAATCACCATTCAAGATAGAGTGGCCGAGCTCGTCCCGATTATGCTAGTGGTTATAACCTTAGTCTACTGCTGCTTATTGCAACTGAATGATTTCTCTCGTTGCAAATTGGAAAACAGCGAATCGGTGCGGACAGAGGTCCTTCTCTATGCTGACGACCTGGCCTTGTATGGAACCAACAGACTCCAAGTTCAGCAGAGTTTGGCGCGATTGCGAGCATTTGTGGGGGACCTTGGCGTTAAAAGACCAAATCATTACATTAGCTCGCAGCACCTGATAAGTTGAGGTTGTACTCAATGCTTCTGGAGATAGCCCTAGGTTTATACGCCAGAAACTGCCTTGTCTATATCCTTGCCGAGACACTGCTATTTGCCTAAGGTCTACAGCCTTGCTTCAACCTATTAAAAGCGTCGGCCTGTACAGCTTTTATTTGTCAATATGAGGAGAAGATGGCCGAGCACACACCATAGCACTTACGCATGTCCTGCCAAAATTGTACCCTTTGTGTAAATGTACGAGGACGAAATGGCAAGTTTTAGTACTTTGCATTTTGTCGCCAGACCGAAACCACCAAGTTTCTTCGGCTTGTTTTGCTTAAGGGCACTGTAATCTACACACGATACACAGAGGCCAAGTTTCGCGCTAACAGGTGGCGGCGTTTACTGTTGAGGCTTGGTTTAAAGAAGTGAAGGAAACGAGGTTCGGTGATCTTCAAGGAGCCGAAAATGGAGAAACAGCAAATCTGCGTCAACTTTTGTGTTAAAAACCAAATCATATATTTTAATGTGGTGAAAATGTTACAAACGTTATGGTGATCAAAAAGTGTCCCGAACCACACTGTTTAAACGTAGTACCATCGATTTCGCGACAGACGTGGAGAGACCGAAGATGACCCCCGTTCGTGGAAGCTTTCGATGCCAATAACGCAAGAAAACGTTAAGAACGTCCGTGGCTCTATTGTACTCAACAACCACCGAGATACTATCAGGGAAAAAGCTGAGTAATTAGATTGACTAGAGATATCTTATGGGTCAGCTGTAACAGTCTTGATCAATCTTTTATACGCCAGAAGACTGGCAGCAAAGTTCATTCTTGTTGACTTTCCAGCTAAAAGCGACCTTCGTCAACTCGATTCTAAACGACGCGTTTAAAAAATGTTTCGATGAGTTGGGAAGAAGGTGGTGCACACTGCTGCGGGCGGAAGCTATTGTGAATAGAATAAAACTTTTTAGAAGATAAAATAATAACTATTTATTATAACTTCTTTAATACGCCTTCTTTTGTACACAGTGCGCACGTCAAATCTACTCTGGAGATGCGTCAGGACAGTTCAGGCTGACAAGCAAAAATACGCCCAAAAGAAGATAGTAAAAACCCTGAGATGGTTATGAAGGCGTAATCGTTAATTTCGCTTAATCAAAGAAATCGTTTATTGTGTTAGCGTCTATCTTTTGCATAAAAGAGAAGACGGTGCGTCGCTCACGAGAACCTGAGTACTGTCTTCTCGAGATTACTTCACCTGGCTACTCTTCTTGCCATTTAGGCTGCTCGGCTTTGTGCGGCGGTTTTCTTTCCGCGAATCTTCTTACCATAATACAGGATTTGTGGTCTTTGACGAGCGCGTCTACAAGGGCTTGGCATGTCAGGGGGTTCTGCAGTCGTAGTTCCGGGCAGTAGCTCTCGCTCAGCGTCGGAAAATATATATGCACACCTCACTAGTAGGTACTTTCATTATATGTTTGCATGAACTTTCGGAAAAAATAAGTATCTTACCGATAAAAATTATATACAGAAAACTAAGTTAACTGAGCTATATGCATATGTGGACAAATGTACAGCCATTTCCGTATGTGGATCGACAGATGACCCACAGGTAGTCTCTGTCCTCCCTCAGGCATACATATATTGATAGTTAAATATGTATATAGTAACGTTTTGTTACTCTAACGCACCATTCGAATCATGAACTGCCAAAATTGTTCTCTTTGTGTAAATGTACGAGGGCAAATCGGCAAGTTCAAGTACTTTGAATTTTTCCGCCAGACCAAAACCACCAAGGTCCTCCGGCTGCTTTTGCTTAAAGGCACTATTTATCTACACACGCTACACGCAGGCCAAATTTCGTTTGTTGTTTAAGTTTAGCTTAAAGAAGTGTGGAAAACCAGGTTCGGCGATCTATAAGGTGCCGAAAATAGAGAGACAACAAATCTGCATCAAGTTCTGTGTTAAAAACCAGAAATCATGTACTTTAATGTGGTGGAAATGTTACAATCTTCCTATGGTGATCAAGCAGTGTCCCGAAACACTGTTTACACGTGGTACTACCGATTTCACGACGAACGTTAAGAGACCAAATTTGACCCCCGTACGTGAAAGCTTTCGACGCCAATAACAGAAGAGCACGTTAGGAACGTACGGGACTCTATCGTACTCAACAACTGCCGTCAGGGAGATAGCTGAGTAATTGGATTAACTGGAGACATCTTATGGATGAGTTGTAACAGTCTTGACTAATTGTTTACGCGTCATGAGACTGGCAGCGAAGTTCTTTCCAAAAAAAAATTAATTTCCAGCAAAATGCGACCATCAGTTATGTCCGAATTGAACATTTATACGGTAGCATACGAGCCTACTTGCTTCAGAAAGTGATTACAGGAGATGGGTCGTCGGTATATGGTTACGACATAGAGACTGAAGCCCAGTCCTTCCAGTCGTGCTTTGAAGCAGAGAGTTAATCGAAGAAATTTAGACATAGCAGATCCAACACCAAGGTTATTTTGACTGAATTTTCGACTACAGGAAAACCATCTGGCACGAAAAAATTGATTTTTTAAATACGCAACCTCCATTTTAGCCGTACCTGGTTCCGTGCAGCTTTTCCCATGCCGCTTTTGCAAAACATTAGAGGAACAACGTTTCGAAACTACCGAGGAAATAAATAAAACTTCGCTGGAGCAACTCTTCTCGATTCTGAACGACGCGTTTAGAAAATGTTTCGGTGAGTGAGAAAGAAGGTGGTGTGCACTGTTGCGGACGGAAGCTATTTTAAATGGAATGAAAACACTTTGGAAGATAAAATAACAACTACTTATTATAAATAATATCATGTCTTCTTTGATCCGCCCTCTTTTACTCACAGTGCGCACGTCAAATCTACTCCGGGGATGTGTCAGGACGGTTTATCAGCCTGACAAGCAAAAATACGCGCTAAAAAAACTAGGCCCTAAAATGGTTATGAAGGCCTAAATGTTAATTTTGAGTTAATAATAATCAGAGAAATCGCTTCCTGTGTTATCGTCTATCTTATGCATCAAAGAAAAGGCGGTGCGTCGCTTACGAGAGCCTCCGCTTACGAGAACCTGAGTACCACGAATACAATGAATCGAGTCGCAGTAGGTTTTTATGCTGAGAAAATATTTGCGGTCGATGCTTAAAAGGGCATTCAGTACCCTTAAACAAAAACAACCGTTGTTTGGCTCACGCTGCGGATGAAAGTTATATTTCCGGCCAATACAATGGCAATTGGAATGGAAACAGTATGTGAACACCGTAGGCGCCTGGAGGCCATGCATCTCTCTGCTGATTTGTATTCATATGTCTGCTACAATCACCGATTGGTATGGCCATAATTTATCATAGAAAAAGCGACGATTTATTAACGGACTTTGTCCTGCGTAGATACCGTCGCTCTCTAGAAGTGGACAACGTTCCGGCAGCGTTCTGTCATTTTTCTGCTCAGCATATAAACCGCGGAAATATTTGAGAAAGCTAAATGATACAGTTTGAACAGATTGCCAAGTATACTTTCTCAACGCTTGCTTCCATATAAATATATATATCTTCCGAAATTCGTCCAACAAACTTTGGAGTCTAGTAAAACTCGTCAAAAAAAAAAATCTATTCAACAAGGGTGCGGAAATGTCTTCTTTTGGAGTGAGTGCAAGATCACCAAAACTGGTTTTATCAAGCATTTTCTCCTGACAAAACTTCACTAAATCTGCCATTGTGAGAGACCCAGTCATCTTATCGGCAGACCAATCATGCCTGCGTGCTTCTAGGAAAATTTCGCATATCTTTAATTGCATTCTACGTTAGCTCATGGCAGAACAAATGTTATATTGGAGATAATTCTCAAGGAATTTTTCCTGTGCAATTTTTATGTTTTGCTTTCACGCTCAATTATCTAATTTTAGAAGTAATTTTTGCCCTTTGTTCCATTAAAAAAATATTTTTTGCCGAGTTGTACTAGATCCTAAAATTTGTTAGGCAAATTCTGGGAGATCCTGTATATATATATATATAACCTACGAGATATTTTTACTAATAATGAGTCGTAAGACTAATTATTATTGAACTAAAAATGGATTTATTGTTTCTCCCAGACTTCTATTAAAAACATCACATTGATACTTTTGTTGAATTGTAGACTTTGAATTTATTAAGAAACTGAATTAACAGACGTTTTGGTCGTGGACATATTAGGCCTATACGTGTTTCTATAGTGTACATCATAAATAAAAAAATGAACATAAAATACATTTTTCTAATAAAACATGCTTCGATCAAAACGTGTGAACGAAGATGTAATCACAGAGTCATTTAGTCGGGCTGCTGATGTCACGGCGACAGCTGGCCACTGAGACGCCACCATGAAACGACGATTCATGGTGCTTAAGATAGATGAATTACTGGTTGTACGCGAACGTATGACTAGCGCTTAATCAACGCTTAACCGATCAGACCCGTTCCGTAGCCCTGGGCCGATCCAAGTCCGCCTTGTGCGTATCCGCCCTGATTATAAGCGCCGCCCTGCCCTCCGTAGCCACTGCCGACAGCGTGGCCGCCGTTGTTCGATAATCCAAACGTCTCCCGGGAGCCGAACGACTGCCTGTCGGAGAACACCCTTCCGTTGTTGGCGCCCTGGTTGTATCCGAATCCGTTAGCGCCCTGGGCGCCGCCCGCCGCATGCCGCCCTGCCGCGTAGCCGCCCTGGTTGAAGCCGCCACCTCCAGTACCGCCAATGCCGCCAACGCCGAGCGGAGCCACTCCTAGGCCACCTGCTCCAAGGCCGCCAGCTCCATAACCGCCCGCGCCGAGGCCACTTGCCCCATAGCCACCAACGCCGAGGCCACCAACACCCACACCGAGTGGAGCAACTCCGCCGCCGTACGCGCCAAACGACTTTCCTTCGACCTTGCCGGCGTCTTCTTCCGAGTCAGTCGTTGGTTTCTCAGTCGACGCACTCCACGCCGAGGCCACGAGGGCCATACAGCAGCAGGTAACCTAGAACAATGCAGGATGACAAAATATAAATAATTGGCGTTAATGATTATTATCAATCATCGTTGTTTTGACAATATACAGTAATACAATGTTACAGCGTTTGACATCTATACAAATGGTCGTACAAACGGTCTCCTATTAAAATGAAAAATAATTAAGAACTGCCATATGCTTGATCAAATCCGGCAACTTTCGAGCAAAGCTCCGTGAAAAAATCTATTTCTAAACAATGTTGTGAATTGGAAATAAAATGAACGACAATTAGTAGTGACTTTCCACACTAGATAATGACGTAAACATTAAGGAAGATACTTGACAACTTTAAGACGAGCAGGATCTACAGTTAGATCTTGGCAAGCTTGAGAAATAAATGAACGAAATCTGGATGTGTCAAGATACATGTTAACTTCAAACCAACCTGGAAGGCCTTCATCTTGTTAGGATAGTGTGTTTGTTGGCGTCTACTGTAGCGAATGCTAGAAGACGATGTGATGCTGATGAAGCGGCCGCAGCGTCTTTTTATTAGAGTCGGTTGGCAACTGTTGGGTCTTACCGCCTCCGGTAGAGAGGACCTAACGTTACAGAGTCGTAACAGCACAACAATACACAACGACAACAACAGCAGCAAAAACGACAGCAGAAAGGAGAAGACAACCGGCTGCTGGGCGAGGGACATAAAGTATCGAAACGGGAGAGATATCGAACGCGTAGCAGAAGCTCAAACCGAAACCGTCATTATGACGCGATCGAGCCCGGGGACGGCCCCAGCAGCCGAGAAAGAGGGTTAGCCAGAAAGACGCCGGGTTCCGCTGCCACTACAACATTGAGAACAGCTGTCATCAATGACAGTGTCCCGGCGACGTCACTACTACGAGTTCGCCCGAATCCAGCTCTATGACAGGGCACTGACTGCCGCCATCAGCTATCTGATGTGACATCACAGCTGATAAGACACCACAGCACAAACGTACCTCTTTCGGCACCCACACATACTTATTTGTGTATGTATACACATACATATCAGTTATATTGTGTTCGCGCCTCCACTACCGCATGGACTTTGCAATTAACTCGTGCTAAACTGAACATTGTTCCAGTTGCCTAAGTAGACATATATATATATATATATATATATATATATATATATATATATATATATATATATATATTTATATAGGAGCGATATATGGATTTGTAGAGCTCGTTAAAGCAAATGTTTTTTCTAATGGAAGATTGTCTCTGAGAAGTCTTGTTTCGGAGTGAGAGTGAAATGACTATATTTTGTGACACTGGTGTTTTTGCCCAACATAGAAGCATAAAATGTGCAATTCCGAGACAAGTAGTCTTCGTAGACAGAAACTGCTTAGTTTCTGTCTACGAAGACTACTTGTCTCACTACTCACACTAACGTGTTCGTGAGAAGAATATACAGATAGTTCAACAAGTTCTTAAAATGAAAACCAAGAATTTTCCAAATCTTGTTTTTAATTTTTTCTTATTCGATATACTCCCCGAGAAGCTTAATACACTTTTCCCACCGAGATTTCAGAGCATTTATACCTCTTGAGTAGAATTCCGCGTCTTTAGACTGAAAATAGGCATTGACAGCAGCCTTAACCTCTTCATTGCTGGAAAAACGCTTTCCACCGAGACTATTCTTCAAATGTCCGAAGAGGAAATAATCAGAGGGGGCCAGGTCTGGAGAATAGGAAGGTTGTTCAATAAGTTCGAACCTCAGTTGGGCCAGTTTTGCCGTTGCTTGCCGCGACTTGTGTGCGGGAGCATTGTCCTGGTGAAACAGGACAACCTTCTTCTGCAAAGCGGGCCGTTTCACGATGAGTTCTTGCTTCAGGCAGTCCAACAGTCTTGCATAATATTCTCCCGTGATCGTTTTACCGCTCTCAAGGTAGTCGACCAGAATTATTCCACGTTGGTCCCAAAAAACCGTAGCCATCATCTTTCCGGCCGATGCCGTTGTCCGCACCCTCTTCGGAGGTCCTTCACCAGGTGCACACCATTGACGAGATGCTTCTTGAGTCTCGGGAGTGTAGTGATGGACCCATCGACGGTCACGAATCTGCGCCAAAAAGCCGACGGATTTTTCGACATCTTGGCCAAATTTCGCTGTGAAGCGGAAACACGCGCGTCTTTTTGGCCTTGGTTGAGCAAATGCGGCACCCATTTTGCTCTGAGCTTTTTCATCTTCAAGTTTTCGTGCAGGATGAAATGCACTCTACCCAAACTGATCCCCAAGGCCTCCGCTATCTCCCTAATGTTCACTCGCTTATCTGCGGCAACGATTTTCCGCACTTTTTCCACGTTTTCCTCATCAGTTGCCGTTTTTGGGCGTCCTGAACGTAGTTCATCCTCGGTGCTCCTGCGACCTCTTTTTAACTCATTAATCCAGTTGGAAACAGTGGCAAAACATGGCGCAGAGTCACCGTACACCTCGTCTAACTCAGTTTTCACTTGGGTCGCATTCCAACCTTTGAAATAAAAATGCTTGATAACCACTCGAAACTCTTTTTTTCTCCATTTTTCAAAATCACGCCGATACGTTGCACGGGAAAAGCGATCAAACGAAATCGCAACGGCCAATCACCATAATATTTTGACTGCTAGCATTCGAAAAGTTGCCGTTTCCAATAGCGGTGAAAGCGCGCCAAAATTCGAATTCTGAAAAGCT
Organism: Dermanyssus gallinae; assembly: GCA_003439945.1. Lineage (NCBI taxonomy): Eukaryota > Metazoa > Arthropoda > Arachnida > Mesostigmata > Dermanyssidae > Dermanyssus > Dermanyssus gallinae. The sequence goes on along the minus strand of QVRM01002507.1, from coordinate 52,594 downwards.
CATTTTAAGAACTTGTTGAACTACCTGTATATAACGCCGGCCAGAAGATGCGACATGGTCGTTTAGAACAGAATTCGCAAATTAAGTTATTTTAATAAAAATTCGAAAATTAGTTTCTTTTATTAGCTTTTTTACACCAAATACCTCAAAATCATTACCCTACGACCACTCACAGCGCTCAAAACTAACTTCTTTAGATTAAGTTTCTATCGTGCACGATAACTTGAATATAAGCACGCTCAGAGCAAAATGGAAGCTGCGTTTGCTCAATCAAAGGCAAAAAGACGCATGTGGGTCTGCTTCTCAGTGAAATTTGGCTTAAATGTCGAAAAATCCGTCGGACTTTTTGCGCAGATTCGTGACCGCGGATGAAAGTTGGGTTCATCATTACACTCTTAAGGCCCAATGGTGTGCACCCGGCGAAAGACCTCCAAACGGGATGCGGACAATGTTATCGGCTGGAAAGGTCATTACTTTTTGAGATTAACGTGAAATAATTCTGGTTAACTACCTTCATAGCGGTGAAATGGTCACAAGAGACTATTATGCAGGACTGCCTGCAGAAATTATTTACTGAGAAACGACCAGCTTTATAGAAGAAGGTTGTTTTGTTTTACTTGTTTTACTAAGACAATGCTCATGCACACAAGTCGCTGCAAGCGTTAGTAAAACTGGCCAAATTGAGATTTAAACTTATTGAGTAACCACCCCTACTCTTCGAATTGGCCCTTTGTGGTTACTTCCTCTTTGGAAATTTGAACAATAGTCTCAGTAGAAAGTGTTTCTCTCGCAATGCCTATTTTTAGTTTAAGGACGCGGAATTTTACTTAGACGGTATAAATATTCTGAAATATCGGAGAAAAAGTGTACTAAGCTTCTCGGGGAGTATATCGAATATTTTTTTATTAGAAAATTATTGCCCTTCATTTCAAAAACGTTTTGAACAGCCTCGTATATATATATATATATATATATATATATATATATATATATAGACGCTTACATTTGTCCTGCTTTGAGCTAACGAAGTATGCAATTCAACCGATGCAAAATTTTCCTTCGGACATGCAGGTAATCATACCTGCAGGTTTGGAGATAGGTAAAGATATGTTAGGATAAAATGCTTGATAAAACCACTTTTGCCAATTTTGCTCTCACTCTAAATAAAGACATTGTTGCCCTCTTGTCACATTAAAAAAAAAAAACGACAGGTTGTACTAGGACCCAAGGTTTTTCGGACGAATTCTGAGAGACCCTGTATAAATGCATGTATACATTTTTATATGTATGTCTAGGGGAGGAATGGGATAACCCATGACTGGTTTATCAGTCTACCTCCGAGAAGGTTTGACACTAATTCAGTTTGTACGGCAGGACAATTACGACGCAGTGCTTGTTCAGAGAAAGTGAAACTAGCGTGTTCTTCCTCTCGAATTATGCCGAAGCGACCGGTGCTGAATTTTACGTCATGTACTATTGTTTTAATGGATTCACCTGTTATTTAGCAAACTTGTTGACTTGTTGCGAGTTTCGAAATTTCGAGATTTCCACGGTTGTTGCAAGGAAGCACCTTTCTTTGCAAGCGAATATCAGCTTAGCTGGTTTTGGGCGAAGTAAATAGCACTGTCTCATAGAAACAAACCGGCAATTGATGAGACCTGTCTGAGACACAATGCCGATCGCAGGACTTTAGTCCGTTGTGTCAATAGTGGCTGAGAGTTCAGTTAGGTGGAATTAATTGAGGCAGCGAAGATCATGTGTATGGTTTCATAACCAGAGCTTGTTTCCTTACCCACAAAGGCCTAGTCAACCTCTTGCATACATATTATATTTATTATTAATCATTAATGCAATAAATACTATACCTATAAATAAATATGACTATAAATAAAAGCAATCATCAAATTATCATTTAGTAAATAATTCTGTATTCATATAATTATCCATTTATTTTACATGTTCCACGTCGTGTATTATTATGATTTGTATGCATATATCTGCTTCAATTACCGATTGGAATGCCTATGTTTTATTTTAGAGAAAGCGACGATTTATTAAGGTCCTGCGTGGACACTGTCGCTCTCTAGAAGTGGACAACGCCAAGACAGCGTTATGTCACTTCTCTGCTATGATTTCTTTTATGATTTGCTTTATCTCGCAATTCGTGGAATTTCAACGTGGAGTCCGGCTGACTCACTTGGGTTCCTCGTCTGGTACAGACGAGTCAGGCCCTAGTGTTGAGCGGATTTGTCCAAACGCGCGAGCCGTGCTGGCCAAACTATCCGACGGGGACGCTGCAGGGGCAGCCCGCCTCCTTCTATCGGATGACGTTATGGTTGATGAGCCAGCTGCTATAGGATCGTTACGGGCGAAGCACCCCGTCGGACAGTCGGACCCGGTTTGGCCGTCCCCCCCCCCCCCCCTCTCAACAGCTCATGCCTTCTTCCACCTCGGCTGAGGATGTGCGCTACGCGATGGGTTCATTTTCAAAGAACTCGAGTGCCGGCCTAGATTTCATCCGGCCCCGTCTGCTGCAAGACCTTCTTTCACCGAGTCTTGGCAGCTCGTCCGAGAGACTTGGCAAAGCGCTGGCAAAGCTGATTGACGTATTGCGTTGGGGAGCCCCACATCCTGGGTGGCGTCCTCTCATTTTTGGGGCAAGGCTGTTCGCACTGAAGAAGAACGACGGCTCATATAGACCCATCGCCTGTTCATCGGTGATACGCAGAGTCGCGGCAAAACTGGCAGTGAGGGACTCCAGAGATGTCATCCGCCGGGTTATAGGGCGTCACCAGTTGGGTTTCTCTACCAAGCGGGGTGCAAAAATAATATATATAAAAGGAATGGGCGCAAATGACACCCCTGTCATCCTGGATTTACTTCCGGGATGCCGTGTAGTTGGCGAATCAACTGTATAGCCTTTTCATCTCACTTGGAAGAACTAAATGTGAAGCAAGGCGACGCGTTGGAATCTCTACTTAATCTGCGGCTACGGGGCGACAACTTAACCCAAGCATCACTACCGGTCGCAAGAGGCGGGTTGGGACTCCCCGAGGCAGTTTCCCTCTCAGTTGCGGGGCATATTACCTCCCTGCATTCAGCGATCAGCGACATCGAGGCCATCCTAGACCCCCACGCTGTGGTGCATTTCCGATCTACGTTGGAAAAGACCCAAATCGAAGCCATCGCATTCTGCGGGGCTCTCCCGGAGAACCCTTCTCTTCAGTCTGCGTGGTCAGATTTGACACACGATCGTCGATGGAGCGACCTGTGGAGCCGAGCAACTTCCGACGCGGACAAAGCGAGGTTACAAGTCGTCTCCTCGCCGGGTGCAAGCGTATCTCCCGAGTCCTCAACTGGGTACCCTTTTAGACGATGCATCTACACGAATATTAGTCGGTTTGAGAGTGGGAGCAGAACTGGTTTCCCCCCATCGCTGTGGTTGTGGTGACGAAGTCGACTCCCTAGGCCACCACGGTCTTTCTTGCGCCCAGAGTTCAGGCAGGATCGCACGCCACTCGGCCCTGAACGAGACGTTCTGCAGAGGATTACGGTTGGCAGGCTACCCATGTGTGCTGGAGCCCCCCGGCTCAGTCAGAGATGACGGAAAAAGGCCTGACGGAATGACTCTGACCCCATTCGATCGGGGCCAGATGCTGGTGTGGGACGCGACTGTTACCGACTCTTTAGCCCCTTCAATGGTCGGTACTGGCGCAGCCCGCCCTGGGCATGCGGTTGCCTTAGAAGAAACAGCCAAGTGCAGGAAGTACTCAAGCCTGGACTATCCCCACTTGTTCTCACCTCTAGCTTTTGAGACGTTAGGGGGACCAGGGTTGCTTACCAAAAAATACTCAGAGACGTCGGGAGAAGATTGGTGGTTGCTACAGGAGACAAAAGAGCGGGGGAGTACTTACTGCAGCGCTTGTCGTTAGACGTTCAGAGGGGGAACGCCGCGTCGGTGAGAGGAACTTTGGCCAGGTGGACCAGCCCCATCTTGGACCTAGAGCCTTGAGTCGTTAGTTTTCAGTGCGTTATGTGACACATTGTGATAACAGACAACATGGACATATATATATATATATATATATATATAATATATATATATATTGATATATATATAGATATATATATATATATCTATATATATATATTTCTATATATATATATATATATTATATATATATATATGAATATATATATATATATATATTTATATATATATGTATATATATATATATATTTATATATATATATATATATATATATAACGTACGAGGGATATTACTATAATAAGTCGTAACACTAATTATTCGTGAACTAAAACCGGATTTATTGTTTCTCCCAGACTTATATTAAAAACATCACTTTGATACTATTGTTGAATTGTAGACTTTGATTTTATTAAGAAACTAAATTGACAGACGTTTTTGGCCGTGGACATGTTGGCCTATGCGTGTTTGAATGGTGTACATAATAAATTAAATATAAAAATAAAATACATGTTTATGCGATATGATTCGATCAATACGTGTGAACGAAGATGTTATCACAGAGTCACGTAGTCGGGCTGCTGATGTCACGGCGACAGCTGGCCAATGAGACGCCACCATGAGACGACGATTCATGGTGCTTAAGATAGATGAATGACTGGTTGCACGCGAACGTATGACTAGCGCTTAACCAACGCTTAACCGATCAGACCCGTTCCGTAGCCCTGGGCCGATCCAAGTCCGCCCTGGGCGTATCCGCCTTGGTTATAAGCTCCGCCCTGCCCTCCGTAGCTACCACCGACTGCGTGGCCGCCGTTGTTCGATAATCCAAACGTTTCCCGGTTACCGAACGTCTGCCTGTCGGAGAACACCCTCGCGTTGTTGGCGCCTTGGTTGTAACCGAATCCGCCAGCGCCCTGGGCTCCGCCCGCCGCCTGCTGTCCAGCCGCGTAGCCGTAGCCGCCTTGGTTAAATCCGGCACCGCCAATACCGCCAATGCCTCCAACGCCAGCGCCCAGGGGCGCGCCTGCCAGGTGAGCGCCGCCCACGCCGAGCGGAGCCACTCCTAGGCCACCTGCTCCAAGGCCGCCCGCTCCATATCCGCCTGCACCGAGGCCACCCGCTCCATATCCGCCTGCACCGAGGCCACCCGCTCCAAGGCCACCAACGCCGAGGCCACCAACACCCACACCGAGAGGAGCAACTCCGCCGCCGTACGCTCCAAACGACTTTCCTTCAACCTTGCCGGCGTATTCTTCCGAGTCAGTTGTTGGCTTCTCAGTCGACGCACTCCACGCCGAGGCCACGAGGGCCATACAGCAGCAGGCAACCTAGAGCGATGTAGGACGACGAAATATAAATAATTGGCATTAATGATTATTAGTAATCATCGTTGTTTTGACCTTCTTCAGTAATGCAATGTTTCGGCGTCACATCAATCAAAATAGTCCCTACAAACGGCCCTATTAAAATCTAAAATAATTAAAAACTGCCAGTTGCTTGAGCAAATTTGGCAAGCTTCGTGCAGAACTTTGCTAAACATCTATATTTAAATGTTGTGAATTGGAAATAAAAAGGACGACAAATAGTAGTTTCTAAAGAATGATGTATGCGCTGGGGAAATGCTTGACAACTTTGGCACGAGCAGTAGTTACAGCTAGATCTAAGCAAGGTTGACAAATTAAATTAACAGAATCTGAAAATGCCAAGCGGCACGTTAACTTCAAACAACCTGGAAGGCCTTCATCTTGTTACAATAGTGTGCTTGCTGGCGTCTACTGTGGCAAATGCTCGAAGACGATGTGACGTGATGAACCGGCCGCAATGTCCTTTTATTGGAGTCGGTTGGGAACTGTTGGAACCTACCGCCTCCGGTAGAGGGGTCCTACTGTTACATCGAATGGAGAGAGGCATAAAACGCGCACCAGAAGCTCAAACCCAAACAGTTATCATGACGTGATGGAACCCTGGGACAACCCCAGCAGCCGAGAACGGAGCCAGAAAGACGGCCGGTTTCGCTGTCTTTCCACTACAACGATGAGAACAGCTATGACAGTGCCCCGGCGAGTTACTACGAGTTCGCCCGAATCCAGCACTATAGCAAGGTACTGACTGCCGCTACCAGCTATCTTATGTGACATCACAGCTGATAAGATACCACAACATTGATAAAGGTAGTACTCTTTTGGCACACACGTGCTTACGTGTGTGTGTATACATAAACATATCGGTTCTATTTTGTTCGCGCCTCTAGCAAAAGATGTACTTTGCTATTCACTTGTTGTTGTTAAACTAGAATAATCATTTAAGTATCCATAAATAGGCATACTATAATTGAAAGGGAATATGAGTCCAGTAACAAGCACGCGATGACGATAGGTGCAATTAGGGGCTATTGTTCCGCGGGCATCCTAGACTATTACGAGCGTATAAATGTAGTTGTCAATAAATTTTATGGAATTCTAAGCTTGTTTATATATATATATATAAATATATATATAAATATATATATATATATATATATATATATATATATATATATTTTAAGTTTTTATTTTAAAAACCAATTAAGGAGGCTGTTTTTAACTCTAGATTATTGCTCGTTTTCTAAGGGCTTGGAATCTCCTTTAGGCGTATCCCCAATGCACCGAAGTCTGGACATGTTGACGTATCTAGGGTTTCCCCAATGTCCAGGCCCTTATGGCAGCATGACGGCTGACTCCCAGCGGTATGGTCTATCACCTATTCTCAATGATCATCGTTCAAAGAAAATTCGATCAACATCACGGATTGAGCTGGTGATACCGCGGTAGATGACAACCATGAGTAGCGCATATAAACGTACATATGCGTATGTATCTCAATGTTCTTAGGTGTCTGTGTGCGAGTGGCGACGTGACCTAGAGAGCTAGTGCGCTAATCACGATTCATGTTTTTGTATCGCATTTTCTTTTAACGGTGCTCACTGAGATGAGATGATAAGACTTATCGCTGAGAGTTAGCGGCCACAAGGGCTGATGGGGAACTTCCTTAGATATAACAGTATATCCGGCCTTCGGGGTAATGAAGATACGCCTCACTACAATTCCAAGCCTGTAAGGAACGGAGAATGTCTAAAATTAAAAACATAAAGGGCTTCCTCAAAAAATACAAAAAAATAGATACAATGCAGAGTTGAGGGTTGGATGCTTACTCTATTATCTAGACATAATAGACAACACAAATCGACCTGTATATCATCATTCAAGTGATTAAATTATATATATATATATATATATATATATATTAGGCATGGTATCGATAGCAATTATACAATATGGACAATATTAGACTAGCTCCTTTGCTATATACGCTACGGCAGAATGACGTCCTATTTTCTCATCATCGTGCTGCCATCTATCGTGCACCATCGCAAAGCATCGTGCTCTTCGAAGGCCTCTGCGACAATCCCAAGACAAGATGGGCGTGGCAAACTCGCCGCCTCCACTCTGGCGGAAGTGATTACAGCTATCAAAATACTTTACTCAAACCGTGCAACGGGGCGTATTCAGAATTGCAACGAGCACCTTAAGGAAGCAATCGTGCTAGCGCCCTGTTGAACTTTGCTCTTCAACGTGTGCTTACAAAGCAGTCGGACTTCCTATGACGGGAAGAGCGCCCCCCAGCTGTCAAAATCGTCGGGATTATCTGGGTGGAGCGGCGGGAGAGCCAAATCACCATTCAAGATGGAGCGGCCGAGCTCGTCCCCTTCATGCAAGTGGTTATAACCGTAGTCTACTGCTGCTCATTGCTATTCAATTATCTCTCTCGTTGCGAAGTGGAAAACAGCGAATCGGTGCAAAGTTCCTTCTCTATGCTGACGACCTTGCTTTGTGTATGACCAAAAGATTCCAAGTTCAGCAGAGTTTGGCCGTTGCAAACATTTGTAAGAGATGTTGATTGGTTGAAAGGCCAAGACCATTACACTGGCTCGCAGCACCTGATAAGTTGAGGTTGTACTCCATGACTTTAGATGACGTAAACAACTTTTTGTAACCCGGGCTCTTTCTGTCGTTATCCGGCCAATCACTCAAAACGCGTTTAAAAAAATGTTTCGAAGACTGCGAAAGAAGGTGCTACAAGTGCATTGCAGCGGGAGCTTAAACATAATAAAAAAAAACATTTTAAGAGAAAAAATAAATACTGTTTAGTATAAATATTTATCGGAACTTTTTGATCCGCCTTCTCATATACACAGTGCGTACGTCAAATTTATCTCGGGGATGTCTCAGGACGATTCGTCAGCCCGACAAGCAACAATGCGCAAAATAAAGTAGTAAAGGCCCTAAGATATTTATGAAGGCCTAAATGGTAAATTCGAATAATCTCGGATATCGCTAGGACTGGTGCTAACGTCTATCTTCGGAATAAAACAGGAGACGTTGCGTCGCTCACAGGAACCTGAATACCACGAACCCGCTGCAAATTGGTTGCGGAATTACAATGCATCAAGATATATATGAATATATATATATATATATATATATATATATATACATATATATATATATATATATATATATATACGTTGAAAACCTACATCACACATATTTTTATTAAAATGGATCGTAAGACCAATAATTGATGATCGAAAAAGCAGCAAGAGGTACTGATTAGCCTACACTTCTATTAAGAAACAGCACTTTGATACAATTGTACACTTTGATTTTATTAAGACACAAAATTAACAAGCGTTTTGTTTATGGCATTTCTACAGGGTATGTAATACATTAAAAACATGCATATCAAAAACAATAAAGACATGTTTTTTAAATAAAACATGGTTTTGTGAATGAATAAATTATCACAGACATATGTAGTCGAGCTGTTGATTTCACGTCGACATTTGGCTAAAGAGCGACGTTTATCCATGGTGCTTAAGGTAGATGAATGACTGGTTGCTACAGGTAGAGCAGGCGCAAATGCTATGACTAGCGCTTAACCGATCAGACCCGTTCCGTAGCCCTGGGCCGATCCAAGTCCACCCTGGGCGTATCCGCCTTGGTTGTAAGCGCCGCCTTGTCCTCCGTAGCCACCGCCGACAGCGTGGCCGCCGTTGTTTGATAATCCAAACGTCTCCCGGGAACCGAACGACTGCCTGTCGGAGAACACCCTCCCGTTGTTGGCGCCCTGGTTGTAACCGAATCCGCCAGCGCCCTGGGCGCCGCCCGCCGCGTGCTGTCCTGCCGCGTAGCCGCCCTGGTTGAAGCCGCCACCGCCAATGCCAGCGCCCAGGGGCGCGCCTGCCAGGTGGGCGCCGCCCACGCCGAGCGGAGCCACTCCTAGGCCACCTGCCCCAAGGCCGCCCGCACCAAGGCCACCTGCCCCATAGCCGCCAGCACCAAGGCCACCTGCCCCATAGCCGCCAGCACCAAGACCACCTGCTCCAAGGCCACTCGCTCCGAGGCCACCAACACCCACACCGAGTGGAGCAACTCCGCCGCCGTACGCGCTAAACGACTTTCCTTCGACCTTGCCGGCGTCTTCTTCCGAGTCAGTCGTTGGTTTCTCAGTCGACGCACTCCACGCCGAGGCTACGAGGGCCATACAGCAGCAGGCAACCTAGAACAATGCAGGATGAAATATACATGATTGGCGTTAAAGATTATTATTAATCATCGTTGTTTTGACATAATATAGTGATACCATGTTTCAGCGTATGACATCAATCAAAATAGTCTCTACAAACGGCCCAATTAAAATCTAAAATAGTTACAAACTGCCATTTGCTTGAGCAAGTGCGGCAAGTTTCGTGCAGAACTTTGCTAAAAATCTATATTTAAATGTTGTGAGTTGGAAATGAAAAAGACGACAAAAAGTAGTTTCTAAGGAACGACGCACGCATGTAAAATGCTTGACAACTTTGGCACGAGCAGAAGTTACAGCTAGATCTAGGCAAGGTTGACAAATTAAACTAACAAAATCTGGATATGCCAAGATATATGTTAACTTCAAACCAACCTGGAAGGCCTTCATGTTGTTAGGATAGTGCGTTTGCTGGCGTCTACTGTAGCAATTGCTCGAAGACGATGTGATGCTGATGAACCGGCCGCAGTGCCTCTTTATTAGAGTCGGTTGGGAACTGTTGGGATCTACCGCCTCCGGTAGAGGGGTCCTAATGTTACACCGAATGGAGAGAGGCATAAAACGCGCACCAGAAGCTCAAACCCAAACAGTTATTATGACGTGATGGAGCACCGGGACAACCCCAGCAGCCGAGAACGGAGCCAGAAAGACGGCCGGTTCCGCTGTCTTTCCACTACAACGATGAGAACAGCTATGACAGTGTCCCGGCGACGTCATTACTACGAGTTCGCCCGAATCCAGCACTATGGCAAGGTACTAACTGCCGCCACCAGCTATCTCATGTGACATCACAGCTGACAAGATATCACAACATTGATAAAGATGTATTTTTTTCGGCACACACGTGCTTACCTGCGTGTGTATACATACACATATCGGTTCTATTTTGTTCGCGCCTCTATTAAAAGATGTACTTTGCTATTCACTTGTTGTTGTTAAACTAGAATAATCATTTAAGTATCTATAAATAGACATACTATAATTGAAGGGGAATATGAGTCCAGTAACAAGCACGCGATGACGATAGGTGCAATTAGGGGCTATAGTTCCGCGGGCATCCTAGACTATTACGAGCGTATAAATGTAGTTGTCAATAAATTGTATAAAATTCTAAGCTTTTGTGTAGATATATATATATATATATATATTTTTTTTTTTAATTTAAATTTTTAAAAACAAACTAAGGAGGTTGTTTTTAACTCTAGATTATTGCTCGTTTCCTAAGGGCTTGGAATCTCCTTTAGGCGTATCCCCAATGCACCGAAGTCTGGACATGTTGACGTATCTAGGGTTTCCCCAATGTCCAGGCCCTTATGGCAGCATGACGGCTGACTCCCAGCGGTATGGTCTATCACCTATTCTCAATGGGCATCGTTCAAAGAAAATTCGATCAACATCACGGATTGAGCTGGTGATACCGCGGTAGATGACAACCATGAGTAGCGCATATAAACGTACATATGCGTATGTATCTCAATGTTCTTAGGTGTCTGTGTGCGAGTGGCGACGTGACCTAGAGAGCTAGTGCGCTAATCACGATTCATGTTTTTGTATCGCATTTTCTTTTAACGGTGCTCACTGAGATGAGATGATAAGACTTATCGCTGAGAGTCAGCGGCCACAAGAACTAATGGGGAACTTCCTTAGATATCCCAGTATATCCAGCCTTAAGGGTAATAAAGATACGCCTCACTACAATTCCAAGCCTGTAAGGAACGGAGAATGTCTAAAATGAAAAACATGAAGGGCTTCCTAAAAAAATACTATACAATAGATACAATGCAGAGTTGAGGGTTGGATGCTTAGTTTATTATCTAGACATAATAGACAACAAGAATCGACCTGTATATCATCATTCAAGTAAATAAATTATATATATATATATATATATATATATATATTCAAGTTAATACTTATAACGTGTTATCGATAGTAATTATATAATATGGGCAATATAGATTTTTTATATACGCTTATACGTTATATACGCTACGGCAGGATGACGTCCTATTTTTCACCATTGTGTTATCTATCGTGCACCATCGCAAACCATCGTGTCTTTAAGTCGTCGCAGAGGCCTCCGAAGAGCACGGCGTGGCGAGCTCGCTGCCTCCATTCTGGCCGAAATGATCACAGCCATCGAAGGACTTTACCCAAACTGTGCAGCGGGACCTGATAAGATTTACAACGAGCACCTTAAGAAAGCAATTGTGCTAGCGCCCTGTTGGGCCTTGCTGTTCAACGTGTGCTTACAAAGCAGTCGGACTCGCTATTCCGTAGGGCAGAAAAAACGTAGATCATGGCGCGGAATCGCTTAAACGAGCTGCCATCACAAACTTATCTCAGTACTTACTGGTCTTTCGCGTTTTCTTCTTAAAACTAGCTGAATCCGAAATGTCTGCCAACTGGGCGGAGCTGCGGGAGAGCCAAATCACGATTTAAGATGGAGTGGCCGAGCTCGTCCCCTTCATGCAAGTGGCGTCGCACAGGTTATAACCTTAGTCTACAGCTGCTCATTGTTACTGGATGATCTCTCTCGTTGCGAAGTGAAAAACCGCAAATCGGTACGGACAGAGATCCTTCTCTATGCTGACGACCTTGCCTTGTATGGGACCAAAAGATTCCAAGTTCAGCAGAGTTTGGCGCGAGTGCAAACATTTGTGCTCGTTGGCCTTGAAAGACCAATGCCATTACACTGATTCGCAGCACTTGATGAGTTGAGATTGTACCCCACGCCTCTAGAGTACGTGAACAACTTTTTTATATATCGGGCTCTTTGTGTCTTCATCCGGCCAATAATTGGCGGTCTATATTACTGAACTAGCGCGTAAGGCTCAAGTAGTTAGCACCGGGATTGAGAAGCTGGCGCTTCTCTTCCTGAGTACAGTCATTTGTCCTGTCTTTTTTCAATTGCATATATATTGTCTTATTGTTTAGTTTGAGGGTTACAGGGAAATGTGATTAACTAACTACACTAGAGCTCGTGAGGAGCGCTACCAGTCGAGCTTATCAACGAGGCAGCTCTACATAGTGTTCATTGTTGCTGTCGCATTGCCGCGCTGAACCGCCAGAGATAGCCGCTGAAGTAGAAAGTCAGTCTTCTGAAAAAAAGACCATGCCCCAGGGTCGGGTTCCCCGAGCGTCTCGAATGCTAGCGGCACAAAAATGGACTCGTAGGCGAGCTGGGCAACATTATTGGTCTTTAGACGTTCAGCCTTGCGTGCCAGCGGGAGATGCACCGGCCTCTTGGTCGCTTGGTTCTCGGAAGCACGGCATTAGAGCTGACCTGAAGGCCCGGACTGTAATTTAATTATATAGCATGTCATTTATCTGGGACTAATGCAATCCAACTGCAGAAGCCCGCCAAATTCAATCAACAAATCTCTGAAGATAGCTTTGGGTCTACACGTACTGTATTAATTTATATATATGAATAAAAACTATGACTACTTCTCGCTCCTTTTGTCAAATATGGTTGACCACTCCAACGTGGTCAAATGCTTCGAGCTAGTGCTGTAGGATAATTTGTCTTGGCATGCGCAGCTGGATCATTTAGCTCCCAAATCACGCATTGTAACGGTACAGCGAATAAAACGTTTAGGGGGTCTCTATTGATGGATTGCTAATTGGTAACAATCTTTCTATTTTTGTCTATTCTGCACTACGGCATTATGTAGTATCACCAAGACTCAAGGTTCTCCCGCAGGCATGCAAAATAACTCCTGAACTAACTGGCTCGTCGCATCTAGAAGGAGATTAGCCCATTCTGTTCGCTCAACATTGAGGACACAATGGTAGATCCGGCTAAGGTCAATAAATCATGGGTCTTAGGGAAGACGGGTAACCGCTGCGCGCAGGCTGCAGAAAAGTGCTTGTAATTTAAAAAGACCGTCTGATTTTGCCTAAACTAAGCCGTCGCTTTCCGCTTTCGTTGCAAGCGCAGGCGACGTGGTCAAGATGGGGCGCAGCAGAGGTCGATTGAAACAAAAAGATTCATACAGACTACTACAAGAGATGTTCTCTCTTTAATGTTCGACCACTGCCATGATGGACTCACACATGAGAGTTTATCACTACCGTTGCCACTATTAGAAATCGAAAAGATCCACTTTGGACAGGCTATTATATATATAAGATCCAGTTTGGACAAGCCCTTATATATATACGTCGAAAAAATGAAAAACCTACATCACAGATGATTTTTTTTAGAATGGGTTATAGAACCAATGTTTTCTGAACGAAAACGCAGCAAGAGCTATTGCTTAGTCTAGACTTCTATTAAAGACAGCACTTTGATACAATTGTACACTTTGATTTTATTAAAAAACTAAATTTTGTTCATGGACATATTCGCCTTATAAGTATTCGTCCAGTGTATGTAATAAATTAAAAATATATATTTTGAAAATAAAAACAATTTTACAATAAAACATGGTTTAGTTAATATGTGTGAACGAATAAATTATCACAGAATTATGTAGTCGAGCTGTTGATTTTACATCGACAGCCGGTCAAATTGAGACGTCGATCCATGGTGCTTAAGGTAGATGAAAAACTGGCTGCTACAGATAGAGCAGGCGCGAGCGTATGACTAGCGCTTAACCGATCAGTCCCGTTCCGTAACTCTGGGCCGATCCAAGTCCACCCTGGGCGTATCCGCCCTGATTATAAGCGCCGCCCTGCCCTCCGTAGCCACCGCCGACAGCGTGGCCGCCGTTGTTCGATAAGCCAAACGTTTCCCGGTTACCAAACGTCTGCCTATCGGAGAACACCCTCCCGTTGTTGGCGCCCTGGTTGTAACCGAATCCGCCAGCGCCCTGGGCGCCGCCCGCCGCCTGCTGTCCAGCCGCGTAGCCGTAACCGCCCTGGTTAAAGCCGGCACCGCCAATACCGCCAATGCCTCCAACGCCAGCGCCCAGAGGCGCGCCTGCCAGATGGGCGCCGCCCACGCCGAGCGGAGCCACTCCTAGGCCACCTGCCCCAAGACCGCCCGCACCGAGGCTACCTGCCCCATAGCCGCCAGCGCCGAGCCCACCAACACCGACACCGAGAGGAGCAACTCCGCCGCCGTACGCGCCAAACGACTTTCCTTCAACCGTGGCGGCGTCTCCTTCCGAGTCAGTTGTTGGCTTCTCAGTCGACGCACTCCACGCTGAGGCCACGAGGGCCATACAGCAGCAGGCAACCTAGAACGATGCAGGATGACACAATTATAGACTATTGGCGATAATGATTATTATTATTATTTATCTTTGTCCAGCATTTAACATCAATCAAAAAAGTTGTACAAGCGGCCTTATTAAATCTAAAATAATTAAGAACTACCATTTGCTTGAGCAAATTCGGCAAGTATCATGCGGAACTTAGCTAAAAATCTATTTCTAAATTCTGTGAATTGACAATGAAAAGGACGACAATTAGTAGTTACTAAAGAGTGTGGTATGAACTAGAAAATATACTTGATAACTTTGAGACGAGCAGGAATGACAGCTAGATCTAGGCAATGTTGACAAATTAAATAATCAAAATTTGAAAATGCCAAGATACATGCTCACTTCAAACTAACCTGGAAGGCCTTCATCTTGTTAGGATAGTGTGTTTGTTGACGTCTATTGTGGCAAATGCTCGAAGACGATGTGATGTTGATGAAGCGGCCGCAGTGCCTTTTTATTAGAATCGGTTGGGAACTGTTGGGATTTAGCGCCTCCGGAAGAGGGGACCTAACGTTACAGAGTCGAAATAGCACAGCAATAGACACAAACAGCAAAAACTACAGCAGAAAGAAGAAAACAACCAGCTGCTGGGCGAGGGACGTCAAACATCGAAAGAGAAGAGATATCGAACGCGCAGCAGAAGCTCAAACCAAAAGCGTCATTATGACGCGATCGAGCCCGGGGACAACCCCGAGCAGCCGAGACGGGGTAGCCAGAAAGACGCCGGGTTCCGCTGCCACTACAACAATGAGAACTACAGCAATGACAGTGCCCTGGCGACGTCACTACTACGCGCACGAACAGAGTCCGTCTAGAATCCAGCTCTTTGGCAAAGTATACTTAGAGGCACCACCGGCTATCTGATATGACATCACAGCTGATAAAACACCACAGCACGAACGTACTTCTTTCTTCTTATTATATCTAAAATACAAGCCCTCACAAACACATTTCCCAAACGCAACATAATTTCAACAGACCTTACTCATCTGTCAAATATAATTTGCTCAGGTGAGAATCACACTATCGCCTTAAACGAATTTCTGAACAAACATTTTACACACACTGTCCGACGTCGTGCCTTTAGAGAAACACCTTCCACTGAAGCGCGAGTATCTAAAAGGCAACAGCGACGTCAAGACTACGCAACCACTCAAAAACTTTTTAGCCAAAACCGATCCAAATGCGCTCATGAGGTGCTGGACGGCAAACACACCATACACAACATGCAGGCCACCGAGGTTGTAGAACACTGGGCCAACACGATGACACAACCACCCCCTGAACCACTCCCTTGCCCCGTATACACTCCCAACTCTGATCTCTTTGAGGTTTTCCTCCCTATCTCCCTAAAGGAAACCCACGTAGCTCTCCGCGGACCTTCTAAAGCACTAGGCTTGGACGGGATTTGTCTTTCGTCCCTCCGTAAACTCCCGTTAGAAGTAGTCTGTTGTATTCTTAACATACTATTAATTAGCGATATTGCCTCAGCCCATGAAACTGCTCGCTTAGCGTTTATCCCTAAAATTAACAATGCCACATCCCCAAGCGATTTGCGACCCCTATCTATTAGTTCATACTTACAACGAACGCTTAACAAAATTCTCTCTAGACGCCTCCAGAACTCTATTAAGCTTCTCCCAATCCAGCGAGCGTTTCTCCCCTATAATGGTACCTTCGAGAATCTTGCGGTTCTGGATGGTATCCTTAACGATGCCAAGTCTGCAGGACGTGAGCTCAGACTCGCCTCAATCGACCTCCGTAAGGCGTTCGACATGGTGAGTCATGACTCCGTCCTGTGGTCA
Organism: Dermanyssus gallinae; assembly: GCA_003439945.1. Classification (NCBI taxonomy): domain Eukaryota; kingdom Metazoa; phylum Arthropoda; class Arachnida; order Mesostigmata; family Dermanyssidae; genus Dermanyssus; species Dermanyssus gallinae. The sequence goes on along the minus strand of QVRM01002507.1, from coordinate 35,962 downwards.
CTTTGGACTCGCGGATACCCGGAGGTATTCATTAACAATATCGAACGCTTGTACCTCTCATCTAAAACTCTCATAGAATTTGGACAAGAATGTCGCACATTTCGGCCAACTAGGGGTGTTAGACAGGGAGATCCTCTGTCCCCCCTCTTATTTAATCTAGTTCTCGACGACATTCTTTCAAAATTAGGCAAAACTAATATCGGGTACCAACTTACTGATGACTTCCGCCTTATGGGCTTAGCCTTTGCGGATGATCTCATCCTCCTAGCCTCCACGAAATCCACTCTCCAACGTCTCCTTAATATTGCGGACCCACTTTTGAAATCCCGAGGCCTTGAAATTATTACTAATAAAAGCTTTACTATCTCCCACCTATTTAATAGGAAGGAAGGTAAAGGTTTCATCAATACCGTACCAGAATTTAACGTTGGAGATCGGCAATTGCCAGCTAAAGGTATGAGCGATCGATGGAGATATCTTGGAGTCGACTCTGACAGCAATGGCAGAGTTGACTCCACCAGGGATATACTCCTTAATTTACTCAACAGACTCACGATAGCTCCCCTTAAACCCCACCAAAGACTCATATTTTGAAAGACTTTCTCATTCCCCGTCTTCTATATAAACTGGTCTCCGGTCCCAGACCATCTTACGCACTCCTTAGTGACCTAGATAAAGAGATCAGAAAGGTTGTTAAGTCGAAATGGCTTAAGCTCGAAAACTCGGTGCCGAACGCCTACCTGTACACGCACACGGCACACGGCGGTCTGGACATCCCCTGCCTCCAAACATTCATTCCCAGACTCCGCCTCTCCCGCCTGACAGCACTACAACACTCCACGCACCTTGGGGTCCAATGGATGCTAACCACCGAGCACTTTAAAAAAGATCTTGCGAAAACAAGACTTCTTTGCGAGCGCTTGGGAACCTCCATTGAGACCGCTACACAAGAGACCGACTACTGGTCTCAACAACTACACAACACGTTCGATGGGGCACATTTTAAAAAAGCACACGAAACGCCCTTTGTACACTACTGGATTAAGGGTATGCCCTACCTATCTGGTAAGGAGTATTTAAACCTACTAAAGCTCAGGATCAACGCACTACCAACGCGTGCCAGATTGGCCAGGGGACGCCCGGGCTACAACAAACGTTGTAGGCACGGGTGTCATGCGCCTGAGACGTTGGCTCATGTCGCTCAGATGTGCGATACAACACACAAACAAACCATAAAGAGACATGATGACGTCTGTGATCGCGTGGCGCGTCTTCTCCGCGAAAGGGGTCATGAGGTGGTTCGTAAGCGAGTATTCCGTCGACCGGGCGCACCGGGTCTAAAGCCCGACCTCGTAATAACAACACCTACCGAGGTCTGGGTTTTAGATGCCGAGGTTTGCGGCCCGAACCGGGACCTGGCAAAAGCACGGCAAGACAAGATCGCCAAATATGACGTCGAGTTCCTAAGAGCGGCGCTCCCCGACCCGCAAAAACCTCGCAGATTCGGATCCATCACTATCTCTATGAGTGGTGTATGGGACTCCGAATCTGCGAGGACGCTCTTGGGGCTCGGCGTCACGAAGAGGAATCTTATGGATCTCACCGTTTTAACTTTGCAAGGAACCTTGAGGATATACCGCTCGCACCGGGTCCATAAGAGCGGGGGCTACCATCAAGCAAGGACACGGACAACTGACTCTTAACTTCACGTGACACCTTTTTACCACAATTTTTATTAAGGCGAGCACTGCCAAGTGTGCAAACGTATTGTAAATGATTAATAAATCATCACAATATTTTCTATTCGCTTAACATGTAACTAAAGTACATGCTTGATACCATGATACTCTGGGTCGCGTAATTCTTTCATATCAAGAGCGCTTAGAGCGGCAGCGTAAGCGGGAATGTTGGGATGTCTAGGGTTTTCTCAGCATTTCTTGTTGCAGTCCCTGAATCTCAGCTCTTAAAGAAAACACTTAATGAATACCCGTGGCCGAACCGGTGACACCGCGGCAGAGAGAAACCATGATGCCGCCATATATATAGAGTTTGGAACAACATGCCTATGCATATACACGCTTTTTTTTAATTGATATTAAAACCATGATCTATGGTTTTATGATCTATGATATCTTCGCGCTATCCGGACCACAGGATCTCTTGCACTCTTTGCAGTAGTGGCTTCGGTGGATGGCACGTAGTTGCGCATCTATCATTCTCGCCCTATCTGTTGTGTGATGATCATCTGCCGGTGGTCGTGAATGAGTAAATTATGTATTCATGAAATGTGGTCGTTGCTGTTGTTGCTGTCGTTGTCAACACCAACAACAAACCAATCTGTGAGGTGACCCTCATCTAAGCAGCGTCTGCGTCGCGACCTAGCGTAGTACTGCTTAGTATTGAGCGTAGTACTACAGCTTATGCCGGACCTTCAGGCGTGCTAAGGTTAGGCCACACTCACACAAGTAGATTTAGTTGTCGAACTCCCACAAGTGGGTTTAGTTTTTTCTTTCGTTATAACTGAGAGTTGAGGGCAAATGTAGTGACCCATTCATGGCGGGGAGGGGGGAGGAGAGATAGTCTTGTTAGCTAAGAACTTAGTTTATATTTTGTGTTATCTCAGTCTATATCTGTCTATATATCTGTCTATACATCTGTCGAGGCCAGCCTTATCGCCATTAGTGCTTAGGATGCAGGGACGCCTGTCCTTGGTGTCGCCATGATTACTACTACTACACCTGCTCCAGTGTCCATTCTGCGAGCTGCCAAAGCGATGATACGCAATAGCGAACGAGTACAGATAGGGCAGACAAAACAAAGAAGATATATATATATATATATATATATATATATATATATATATATATATATATATACAGGTAATTCAACAAGTTCTTAAAATAAAAACCAAGAATTTTCCAAATCTTGTTTTTAATTTTTTCTTATTCGATATACTGCCCGAGAAGCTCAATACACTTTTCCCACCGAGATTTCAGAGCATTTATACCTCTTGAGTAGAATTCCGCGTCTTTAGACTGAAAATAGGCATTGACAGCAGCCTTAACCTCTTCATTGCTGGAAAAACGCTTTCCACCGAGACTATTCTTCAAATGTCCGAAGAGGAAATAATCAGAGGGGGCCAGGTCTGGAGAATAGGAAGGTTGTTCAATAAGTTCGAACCTCAGTTGGGCCAGTTTTGCCGTTGCTTGCCGCGACTTGTGTGCGGGAGCATTGTCCTGGTGAAACAGGACAACCTTCTTCTGCAAAGCGGGCCGTTTCACGATGAGTTCTTGCTTCAGGCAGTCCAACAGTCTTGCATAATATTCTCCCGTGATCGTTTTACCGCTCTCAAGGTAGTCGACCAGAATTATTCCACGTTGGTCCCAAAAAACCGTAGCCATCATCTTTCCGGCCGATGCCGTTGTCCGCACCCTCTTCGGAGGTCCTTCACCAGGTGCACACCATTGACGAGATATTTCTTGGGTCTCGGGAGTGTAGTGATAGACCCAGCTTTCATCGACGGTCACGGGTCTGCGCCAAAAATCCGACGGATTTTTCGACATCTTGGCCAAATGTCGCTGTGAAGCGGGAACACGCGCGTCGTTCTGGCCTTGGTTGAGCAAATGCGGCAGCCATTTTGCTCTGAGCATTTTCATCTTCAAGTTTTCGTGCAGGATGAAATGCACTCTACCCAAACTGATCCCCAAGGCCTCCGCTATCTCCCTAATGTTCACTCGCTTATCTGCGGCAACGATTTTCCGCACCTTTTCCACGTTTTCCTAATCAGTTGCCGTTTTTGGGCGTTTTGAACGTAGTTCATCCCGGTGCTCCTGCGACTTCTTTTTAACTCATTAATCCAGTTGGAAACAGTGGCCAAATATGGCGCAGAGTCACCGTACACCTCGTCTAACTCAGTTTTCACTTGGGTTGCATTCCAACTTTTGAAATAAAAACGCTTGATAACCACTCGAAACTCTTTTTTCTCAATTTTTCAAAATCACGCCGATACGTTGCACGGGAAAAGCGATCAAACGAAATCGCAACGGCCAATCATCATAATATTTTGACTGCTAGCAATCGAAAAGTTGCCGTTTCCAATATCGGTGAAAGCGCGAAAAAAATCGAATTCTGAAAAGCTTATTTTAAGAACTTGTAGAACTACCTGTATATATATATATATATATATATATATATATATATATATATAACGAGCGAATGGGAGAGAGAGAGAGAGAGTAAGAGAGGGCGAACAAACGAACGGCGCTATATAGTTTGTTTTTTTGAACAGGGTTATAGGGCATTAAGCGGAGGTGTAGGAGATAGACGACGGGCGACACGGTGGTCAAGTGCGCCTGCGTCATCGTCGATTGTGGTGCGTCTACACTGGTGTTGTAGCCACGTTGTGATAGTTGGTCGTAATTGGTTGTACATAAGTAAGATAAGCTGGTGCTGCTGCTGCTGGTGACGATGATGATGATGATGATACTCATGATGATGATGATACTCATGATGATGATGATGATACTCATGATGATGATGATGATGATGCATCGAGTCCCGTGTCCGTGTTCGCTTTTTTGCCACGCGCTCGAGGCGGGTGACAACAAACAGTAAGCCTAAGCAGCGGTAATGATGTGTGCATGTTAATTGGCATTTTGCGTCAAGTCTAGTCCGTTGTCGCCGTAGCAGCGGTCACTACGGACCCCATGCGTGCGTGCGTGCGTGCGTGCGTCGTGGTCGGGGCCCCGAGGGAACTTCAGGGAATGCGCATCTGTTGGTGAGCGTATCTGTTGATTTTCAAAGGGAGGAGGCGGCGGTAAGATTGTCGATTATCGGTTAGAGATCGACGGCTTAGCATCATCGAGCAGAGAGAGAGCGAGAGAGGTGAGAGAGAGAGTACTGTGAACGAGCATTGCTAGAGTTGAGCGTCTTGTTTATGTGTATTTATGCCACACGTTGGCGTCGTAAATATATATATATATATATATATATAATATAAAAAATATATATATTTTCACTTGATTTTTGAAAATATGCCGAACGACAGCTTAACGTCAAAACGTCATCGGCATAGTAATACAACATCTTCACACAAGTATTTTCGAGGCATTACGATTGATTGGTGTGTTCTAGTACTGGTGTTCTAACGTTTTCTTTTACTTGAAAAATTAGCATAGCATATCGAAATCCCCAATATCTTTCTTTGTTGTGTGTATCTGGAACGTGTTTGTTGGCTGGCTCAGAGTTGAATTCATGTTCTAATAGAAAATCGTTTTCAGAGAAGTCACAGAGTTTGATGGTTTATCGTGAGCGACTTGTGATTTACTGGTGCTAGTATGCTACACTGCCGTTTTCGGTAGACGATTCTTACTCCGTTTTTATTTACTGTCAAGAGTTGATGTTGGTGGTTATTATTATTATGGCTATCTAATTTAGAACAGAAGCACTGAAAGCACACAAACCCCGTAGTGGACACAATGAACAACTAGTTTTGCGGATTGGCCTTTGTATATATATATATATATATATATATATATATCTGTGCATATAAAGATACAACGCATACACTATAATGTACTATGCATTGTTGTGTGTACCTATCTATACTGTTATAAATATTTAAACATAATTGTTATAAATATATAAACATAATTGTTGATTATGTTAATGATGCATATACTCAACTTCCGGCGCGTCAAAGAGAAGGAGTTGCTAGACATCGTTATTGTTGTGTTGGTGTGGGCCGCTTAGATTTGTAATCATCCGCGCCGGAGACAAGCCAACCAAAAAGAAGAATGGATCGTGGACGTGGACGTGGAGGACCTCGTGGTGGCCGTATGGGCGGACCAATGAGGGGGCCACCTGGTCGAATGGGTCCACCCGGCTCTCCCGGCCCTCCAGGTCCGATGCGCGGCCCGGGTGGACCGGGCGGACCTCCTGGTGGCCGCATGGGGCCTCCCGGCGGACCGGGACCGATGCGCGGCGGCGGTGGTTCCGGCGGTCCCGGCGGACCTGGTGGGCCAATGCGTGGCGGACCAGGCGGACCGGGCGGCCCCATGAGGGGACTAGGCGGTCCGGGCGGTCCAGGAGGCCCTGTTGGACCTGGCGGCCCCGGCGGTCCTGGTGGCCCGGGTGGACCACCTATGCGTGGTCCCGGAGTACCCATTAGGGGACCGGGTGGTTCCGGTGGTCCAATGAGGAGACCTGGCGGACCAATGAGAGGACCCGGCGGGCCGAATGGAGGGCCTCAGCGCGGACCCGGCGGGCCGACCGGAGGACCACAGCGCGGACCCGGCGGCGGGCCGACCGGAGGACCTCAGCGCGCACCCGGCGGCGGGCCGAGCGGAGGACCTCAGCGCGGACCTGGTGGCCCACAGCGAGGACCGGGCGGTGGTCCCGGTAGACCTCAGCGAGGACCGGGTGGCGGCCAGAGTGGTCCACAAAGAGGACCACCCAGTGGACCAGGTGGCCCACAGCGAGGACCGAGCGGTGGCCTCGGCGGTCCGGGCGGTCCACAGAGAGGGCCGGTCGGTGGCCCTGGAGGTCCTGGTGGCCCGCAGAGGGGACCAGGCGGTGGCCCAGGAGGCCCTGACGGCCCACGGAGAGGACCCGGCGGTGGCCCCGGAGGCCCTGGCGGCCCACAGAGGGGACCGGGCGGTCCCGGTGGCCCACAGAGGGGCCCGGTCGGTGGCCCTAGTGGCCCACAGAGGGGTCCGGTCGGTGGCCCAAGTGGCCCACAGAGGGGTCCGGTCGGTGGCCCTAGTGGCCCACAGAGGGGACCGATCGGCGGCCCTGGTGGCCCACAGAGGGGACCTGTCGGCGGCCCTGGTGGCCCCCAGAGAGGGCCCGGCGGCGGCCCCGGTGGTCCAATGCGCGGCGGCCCAGGTGGACCTGGCGGTAACATGAACATGGGCGGCGGCGGCGGCGGTGGCAGTATGCAGCGTGGACCGAACATGGGCCGGCGGCGGCGGTGGCAGTATGCAGCGTGGACCGAACATGGGCCGTCGTAGCCACCCACAGAGCGGGCGAGACGATATTGGTGCACCCGTGCAAAAGCGAGGCCGCTGGGAAAACAATCAGCAGCAACAGGGCGGGTACAATATGGGCGGTCCTATGCAGGGGCAAAACAACCAGGGCTACAACGATCATCAGAACGGCGGCTACGAAAACGGCAATGACAATGGCTACAGCAACCGCAACAGTGGTTACAACAACCAAGGACTCCAGCAGAATCAGGGAGGCTATAACCAGGGAGGTGGCGGAGGGTAAGTATTGCCAATCGCATACTACCAGTGTGTCACGAGGGTTATTATCATACATAGTCACGAATTAAATGTTTGAACTATCGGGAGTCACGAGAAGGGCATTCAATGCGTTGACTATCTAGTGTTACGAGTGAGGCGGGGGTAGTCTAAGCTTACGCATGGTCGCATGTGTTCGTGAGATTATAGTTAATGGTTTATATATATATATATATATATATATATATATATATATATATATATATATATATATATATCGTTTTAAATGTCTTTTTTGCTCTAAAGATTGAGATATTACGATTGGAATACGGGGTATTTAGGTCTACCTACGAGATATTTTTCTCCCGAATTGAATTGCAATACTGAATACTAACTACCGTTACTGTACCGGTAAGTAGATATCAAGATAACGGCTACAACGACGGAATCGGTGTTGGTGGCGGCGGATACCAAGGCGGCAATAACCAGGGCTACAATGACAACGTTGGCGGTGGCTACGGCCAGAATCAGGGCTATGGCGGACCGAAGGAGAACTATCGTCAGGGAGGCGGTGGTGGTAATTACGGTAAGTGGCATTTCCGCGGAGCAGAGAGAGCCTCAGCAGGGTCCATCTGGTTCTGGAACGGCGAGAGGGGAGATTAAGCTGAACAGGGTCTTTGGAGGGCAAACGGGACAGGCCTTCGTTTTGAAGTACCATAAGGAAACAATCAAAGAGACCAATAGACGCTATACTGCTAAATAAGTCTTGCGACACCAAAATAGGACTTGCACCTAGCCGAGCTTCTAACTTTGTATGAACGGCAGACATACATTTGTAGAAATCTAAAATTTCTAGTGAGAATTCGCCGTTGGGTGGTGTTTTTAAATTTGAGATTTGCTGACCGTTATAGTGTAGGGGCTCTACAAAGTTTATTGGAGCCACATGTACGGTATCAACATGGCTTACTGATCCGCTCGTTCGCCAGTAATATGCAATAGCCAGATTATGCATCTGCCCAGGGCCATGGCACTGAATATGTACCGAACAGTATATGTGGGCTTCTTTATACCTCTCGTCTGTGCGCCAATTGCCTAGCAATCAGGTTCCATTTTGTACCACCTAAATTCTGTACTGCACCTATGGGCTCGGCGCTCCATATGCTTACAGACGTAGAGGCATATACGGGTTTACGTGTTAGTACTCAGTTTGTTGCTAAGATGATGAGGAACCGGACATAGATGACCAATTCCAGCTCGCCACAGTGGGAATGGACACCTTGATTTGCACTGACTAGACACAAATTTTATTTTCTCTTTGTAGCGTAGCGTGGGTGGCAAAAAGCACGAATCGGTATACTAGAATCATTTTAAAGGGAAACGATGGACACCTCTTGATCTTTGTTGTAAAAGGAATTTGTATGGCAGTGTTACTGGCAGGATATTGCTCGCCGCACGTTGAGGTAAAACCGCTAGTAGTTATTGCCTTGTTTGTAAGTTGAGGCAATCGTATCTTGATTTATTGGGTGATCATGGATTTGTGTTTTGTTGAGGCACGACCGCATATAGCCTAGCTTCGAGTAACAGTAGGATGCTCTCATCACTTAGCTGATCAAACAAACCTTTCATGGCAGCGTTTGCGCTGTTGCACAATGTATTCCCTGTGACGATTCAGTCACCGGGGTCGCGGCCATGACCCATTTTTGGATCGACAATTTTTCGCTAGTATTGGCTCTCATTGTCACTATTATCATGATTGCTCGTCACACTACTTGGAGAGGAGAGGACGCAGAAGAGGAGAAAGATAAAAAGAAGTGCCAGTTAGAATTGCAACATCAACCGTCATTTTTGCGTGATGTTGATGATCATTTTTTTATGTCATCATCATTTCGTCAATTATCGCGTTGCCAACCAACATAGGCTGCGTACGCGATACACTGACGATAGATGCCCTAGCATACTCCCATAATTGATCAGGCCTAGTAAATGTACTGCCTGAGACATGGCCTTGAGAATGACGATAGTTGACGACACTTAGCGAGACGGGAGCCCCCTCCGGACGTACCAATTAAATAGCTCCCCACCGCAAACTCTATTATCTACTTACAGCTTTTTTAAGGACAGGGCTAGATGGAGCTATCTGGCTGCTTCAGGCCACAGCTGACTTAACACAAAGAGAGCACCTGCGATAGGTTCGAATATTGGTTTTACTCCTTAATACTAATCGCCCGCCCAGAGGATAGTAATTTGGCTGCTCGTGAAAGCGTTCCGTTCTTGAATCATAGGTAAACCGCCGCCTGGAACTCGTCAAAAAGTGCTCGTATAGCAAGTAACAATTGGGTTCCCGTGTATATATACATATATAGCGTCGTGTGAGCCTTTTTTGTGTGGCAGATAACCGACGCTCTACCGTTCAATTGTCACAATTGTGTCAAGTAGGCGTATTACGTTCGGATAGGGCAATGATAGGGTTCGCGCGTCAGAAATAATGTACTTGGAAATATTGCCGTTTTTCATGCTTGCCTCTCTGATGGATAATGTAGGTAACGGTAAGGTGGCTATTTAGCTCCACTTATTTTCGGTATTCGACAAGCAAATGCTAGTATTTTCAATATTGGCGTTGTCGTCGGTCAACGATTTGCTCCCCTACAGTGTGAGCTCTGACGACTTGCTCCCCTACAGTGTGAGCTCTGACGACTTGCTCCCCTACAGTGTGAGCTCTGACGACTTGCTCCCCTACAGATTGAGCTCTTATTAGGCAAAAGAGCCACCCACTAGCGATTAGGCACGTGTGAACACCATGATATTCATATCTTTCTTCGCTGCGCAAAGGTACAAGCCTAAATAGTACGACGATAACCAAATTCGTTGTGCCATCCATGCCCATGCGCATGTTCCCACTTTTGAAACAGGAAGCTGCTGAATGAACTGGGTCTATGCTGCACAATTTCCGCTGCTGCAACTTTCCACGTACAGCAGCTGACTGGTAGATAAACTACGGAACCAGCGAGTCTGAAGCGATACAATGAACCGAACGCAAATAGCGTAAATGATTTATTCCCGCAGTCACATAGGCCCGGTAGGATTCACTCACAGCGCAAAGCTTTCCGATCATGCGCATGTAGTTAGTTAGTCGATGTACAAAAGAGGTCATTTACCCTGAAGGCAGGACCTGCTACGCATAACATGTCGATATGTTGTTAAGTACAAGGAGAACGAAAGCGTCGTGCATGTCGACTGGCTAGTCGGTAGTATCTTGTTTTTCGTTTTTTTAATTTAATATAATTCGGGTTGGCAGTAGTGCCGTTGTCGAAATTCTATTTTTATTCGCCCGAATTGTTTTCTCATCGTATGGTTGGTTGGTCGGAACGTGCTCGCACTCAGCTCATGAGTGCGTGCCCCTGTTTGTGTTTAAAGTAGATTACGTATATGCGAATACATGCACTTGATCTAGAGTTGTGTAGATGAATTTCTCTCCTTCGTTTCGAGAAGAGGATGGTTATAGGTTGCCATACGGGATACTGAAACTCTCACTAGGGAGTTCTGTTGTTTTTCTTGTTGTGCAGAGTATCTGTTTTTTTTGGCCCGCAACTTCTCTATCGTGTCGATCCGATCCCGATTCGAGATGACATGCGGAACGATGAAATAGAGAGGGCGGGGAGGGAGGGAGGGCAATGCTATCGGTTAGACGCGACGAGAGAAGAAGATGGCGAGGCGTGTGCTCGTTCTAACACAGTTTGTTATGTTTTGGTCTTTCCACTCGCGTTTGCACCTGACGACGGCGATTATGGTGCCGATGATTTTGACAAATGATGGCGGTGATCATCATTGTAGGATGGTGGTCGTGGTCACTCACATGATCGAAATCAATGGACGAACTCTCACTCACACACGATGACGGCAGGCTACAACAACCAGGGCCCGCAGGGCGGAGGCTATAACTCCTACGATCAGAGGCCCATGCAGAATAGGAATCAGGGATACAGCAACAACAACAACAACTTCAACCAGAGGCAGCCCTACTAGACCCGAAGTTTTAACTTGGAACGGCGCGCCTAGAACCTGGCGTGTCGTTCCGCCGCCTCTCTATCCGTCTTCCTCTTCATCTGTCCACCCCCGCTCACCGTCTCGATTACTACACCCTTCATTTCTTCCCAGCGCCCCTTTCCAAGTCGATCTAAGTCGAAACAACATTAGCCTCTTAGTTAGCCTTGTGCGCTTTCACAGTACAGCTGTTGGTGCGCTTTTGCGGCAGCAGCGACTGTACCGCGAGACCGCCGTCCTCGGTACAACGGCGTCCGGCATTCCGGCCCAACCGCGAGCTGCTGTAACTGCAGCACTTCACGGAATCTGTCGTGATCACCTGCTTGTGCGTGTTTGTCTCGGTCTCGGAACGGGCCGACAGCCCAAGACTAAACAAACAATTCAATCACGTATCGCGTTTGCACATCTATGATATCTATTTACCCACCCACCCACGTATCAGTTTCTCTTGTTCATTTCATCGTCATCATCAACCAGTCAATTATCAGTCAGTCCTCATCTTGTCCGCCATCACCACGACCATCATAAGCATAGCATCATTACCCCACCCACCAGCTGGGGCTATCTCGCTGCAGAACTTGACTGCGTTTAGGTTAGGAAAGGGGCGTGACGGAACATGAATGAGGCTGCAGTGGACACGTGGCACCTGGGTGACTGTAGTTGAGGGCAAAGGCGGTTAGAGAAGTTGCTCCAAAATAAAATGCGAAGAGCGCTCGATATCGAGATCGAGAGAGAGTTGAGTAGGGCAGACGTTGTCGTTCACAACGTCGCTCTCGGGTTGATCGAATCTACTAACGGTCATCATCTAAACACGAGGGCACGCATCCGAAGTCGCATCCTTCTCGTCGATGGCGGCCGGCGACGCCGGCCGATGGCCTCCTCGCTTGCCAATCCCAGCGTTCGCCCATTCGCGTAAAGGCCACTCGCAACACACCGGGGGGGGGGGGGGGGGGGGGGGGGGGGCGTGTGTGCGTGAGGCATGAGACGTGTCGCGTGAGACGCATGCGATTCCGCCATCAGCAACGAGAAGAGTCTCGCTTCTGGCAAGCCATCTGCCATGGCTCTTCATGTAGATAGCAGCCGAGCAGTCGGACAGGCAGACAGTCGCAGACACGTAGTGGGGGGTATGGCGGTCCCACACTGCTGCTGTCACTACCGACCGACCGACCGATTGATCGACTCGTTCGTTCGTCAATCCTGTATACATCTGGACGAAACACGCTGAACATTATTTGATAACAACATCAACAACAACAACGACAACCGCTATCACAACAACAGTAATAGTAGAAGACTGAACAATGCTTGACTGAACAATGGTGACCGAACAACCTACCAATGAACTAACTCACCAGTAGTTCGCCAACTTGCATAAGGCTGCAAATTTTGTGCCCCATAGGCGTATATATATATATATATATATATATATATATATATATATATATGCGTAACCTTCATCATAGCAGCGTCGTCACGTAAATATGAACACACATGGATGTATACATAGTTACTACAAATACACTTGCATACATGCTACATACATTCGCGTTCTCACTCATCGGAACAGCCTTGTAAGGTACATTATCGCCGCGTTGACGCATGTAATGTAACTAGCGACTCTCAGGATCAATCAATCAATCAATCAGGTTTATTGACGTGCCCAACAAGTTGGCAATCTGTCACCTTTCATTCAAAATATACATAATATACGAGTCTTTGTACCGATCAAAAGTGTGTACGCGATAAAGCAATAAAATTGAGTATAAGTAGCACAACAGAAGTTTACAAATGTATGCACAAATCAGGAGTGTAAAGCAACAAAATTGAGTATAAGTAACACAATACAAGTTTAAAACTTTAGAACAACCTAATACAAGTTTAATACCTACATAGTAAAATAAGTTTAAAACAATTCACTCGGAGTCACTTGTTTCTTCGTTCTTCAGCAGTAAGAGAAGATGTCAATTAAAAACAGCGGCCCGGCTTGTATTTCGAAGCGCCAACGGCAGCTCGTTCCAGACCGTGGGCAGCATGTAGGCCAGTGAGTGCCGAAGTAGAGTGAGTCTAAACCCTGGCACTCTGAGTTGGTTCCTGTAGCGCTGCGACCCGTACTGGGGTAAGGACGATGTCAAAAACACAATCTGAAGGGATTTCATTGTTTTGCACCTTATAGGCTAGCACGGCTAACTTTAAACGTGTCAGCTGATCAAGCTTGAGAAGCCCGAGCCTGGTGTACCATGGAGTCACACTCGCGCGACGAGGAAGACCTATTATGGCTCTAACCGCGTCAATCTGAACGACCCTTAGCTTGTCTAGGGTCGTGGAATACGTGGCGCCCCACAGAGTAATTCCGTAAGTTAGAATTGGTTCCATAAGCGCTTTGTAGACACGTACCAGAAGATCCCGCGAAGCCTTGGCTCTCCTCAAACGCACGAGTGAGGCTACCACGGCGTAGCAGACCCTGACACTTGATCTCACTTGACTGTCCCATTTCATATGCTCGTGTAGCACAATGCCAAGACATTTTGCCTCTGAGCTGAGAGGGATAGCAGAGCCGCCTATTTGGAGGGAGATATTACCAGTTTTGAACTTCTGTCTCGATGCCCGTTGTGGGGTGTGGTAAAGAACGAGTGTCGTCTTCGTCGGGTTAACGACAAGACCAAATCTTTGAAATAAAGACATGGCCTTCTCAATACCGGTTTCAACGTGCTGAAGATTAAACCTATTATTGGACAATTGGGAGGGTGAGACACGGAACAAAAGAGTGGTGTCGTCTGCATAAACGATTGGGCGGCAATCTACATACCTCTCGATGCCCCGCAGGACAAAATTCATGTAGGTGATGAAGATAAAAGGTCCCAGAACCGACCCCTGGGGCGTACCAGTGGATACAGTTTCCGTCGCAGACCTTAGAGCTCCCACCGCCACAAATTGCCTCCGTCCACTAAGATACGATTTAAACCAAGATGTTACTGCTGGTGCGCAGCCTAGTTGCAGGAGCATCTTAAGAAACATAGAGTGGTCGAGGCAGTCGAACGCTTTGGCTACGTCAAGAAATGCACCAAGGCAGATTTTTCCATCCTCCGCAGCTTTAATGATCTCCCACCATATATGTCCCAATGCCAGCTCAGTTGATCGTGCCTTCCTAAAACCGAATTGATTTTTAGAGAAGAAATTTAAGTCATTTAAATGGCTTTCCAGCTGTTGTTTAGCAAGCTTTTCAAATACTTTTGAGACGAAAGACACTAAGGATATCGGGCGATAGTTACCAGGTTGGTCCCTCCCGCCTTTACCCTTATACAGCGGAGTTACCGAAGATGTCTTGAGGCGTTCCGGAAACACGCCTGTTTTAATGGAAATATTGAATACGGCAGCTAGAGGGGCCGCTAAGCTGTCAATGCATTTAGAGTGAAATTTACCCGGCACGTTTCCATCGCTATCGAGTGAGTCTGTCTTTACGTCTTTAGCAGCGATTCGCAGTTCCTGAGCTGTAATAGCACTAAAGGAAAATGCGTTGGGCTCGGAGCTCCATAGGTTTGAGATGAAACTGTCAATCGGCTCTTGAGGAGGGAGCAAGGATGTAGTTTTTTTTACCGATAGATGAGAAGAAATCATTCAGTGCGTCCACTATCTCCTGGACCTCCTCCAGTTCCCTCTCTTCGACTAGTAGTCGACTCGGCACCGCTCCAGACTTTTTGCTACGGCCGCAGATTTCATTAAGGAAACTCCAGAGCTTGGCAGGGCGGTTACGTACAGCGGCAAACTGTTGTTCGTAGTAGGTATCCCTAGCCACTTTCAGTTCTACCTTGTACAACACCTGCAATCTCTGAAACGCCTCTTTGTCAACTGCGGACCGTGTGCTAACCCACTGGCGGCGAGCGCGATCGACAGCATGTCTCAAATTAACCAAATTATTAGTGAACCAAGGCGAGCGGTTTACCTTTTTCGAAGCCCTTCGCTGTCGCAACGGGAAGCAATCGCTATACAGGAGCCGGAGCTTACCATTGTATGACTCGAAGGCCTCGTTGGGATCAGTTGAGTCGAGAACAGAAGACCAATCCACCCTGGTGACACCGTCTTGAAACCTTCGTTGGCTGTTTTCATCGAATCTCCTATAGAGACTCGCAGCGATCGAACTTGGTTTCATCGTCAACGACGCTAAAGATGCCTTGTTACCCGTCAGTGTGATCCCTACTGGGTAATGGTCGGAAAAGACCGTGTCAACGACAAACGGAAGGATGCGGACATATCGCTCACAATTGGCAATAGCGACATGGTCTATGCGCGAACCAAGTGACACTGCATCAGATCTAAGATTGGGACGAGTGATGATATTTATGGCCTGTTCAATGCCCTTGCTAGCAAGTCCAGAGCAGTATTCAGCACTCACAGCTTCGTTACTCAAAATATCGATGTTTGTGTCACCCAGAAGTACACAGGGCAGATCCCCAGTCGTTGTCACAAGGTCGTCTAAGATATCCATCAGAGTGCCGGCTGACCGGACCTCATTGGAGTACACCTCGACGACATAGCCATAAAAACCAGGGCGGCGAATTTTCAGCCTAATAGCCTGCACACTCCCGTCATCACTCGATCGTGTTGTCGATTCCACCAGATCAAGTGCAGAGTGCGCATAGATTGAGAGACCGCCTCCATTTCCTCCAGGTCGGCACACAGACACACTAGTGTAGCCTCGTATGTTAAACAAGGCGGCGTCAGGGTCATTAAACCAGGTCTCACTCACCACCACGACATCCCAGTCCACACGTGAGCTATCCATAAGAAGCGTGAGATCTTCGAACCTCGTCCCAGATCGGAGGTCCCGTGCATTTACATGCAATCCTGCAAAGCTGGTGTAGCCATCAGATAGGTCCTTCAGAGAAACCAGCCTACAGAAACGAGAAGCCTCCTGTAGGTCAATATTTTCAAAGGGACTAGTCATGGATGGCGGGGGGATGCCGAACATCAACCGGACCTTCTGGCGGCGGTCCTTGAGCACCATCCCGCCCACGTCCTCGGAAGTCGCTAAAGAAAGGACGCGCCCTTAAGCCATGTTTTAACCAATATTCGTGAGATAGCAGTCGGCCAAGATCAGCAACTGGAACCTGGACTTTAAAGGAACAGACGGTCTGTTCCTTCCCATGTCCACCAAGTTGCCAACATCGGACGACCGCAAAACCCAACGATTTAATGAATCGTTGGAGATTCATTGGTGTATAGCCAGGGTTACAGCCTCCAAGATACATGGAAGCCGTACCCGGGGCATCCTCCCTATATCGCTTCCTCGATGAAACATGGATGAAGCCATCCAGACCACCGCCGTCAGATCCATCTGGACAGGGGTCCCCATCCGCCAAACCAGAGTCAACCCGCTCTTTCTCTTTATCTGCGAGCTCGGTAATGTTGCTCTCGCAGCCAGCAGCATCCACGTTGTTGTTTGGCTGCTGTCCTCTCCTTCGGCTGTTCCTTGGATGCGTCCTGCGATTGCGTGTTTTTATTTTGCTTCTTTTTCTTTCTCCTCCTCGCCTTGCTTCGGTCCTTGGGGGACCCGGCCTCTTTGTCCTCATTGGCAGTATCGACACTGCCGGCGCCAGACAGAGAGTCACCTTCTTCGTTTGTTTTTAGGGTGGTTCCGTCGGAGGATAAGCCGAGGCGCTGCATAGGAAAGGCAATTTGTCGTTCAATACGGTTGATGGCCAGGGTGTTGTTGGCGACGGCCAGCCTAATCGTTTGTAAGGCGTCTGCTTTTGCGTATTGCATTTTGTCCCCGTCGGCTGCCTTCCATTTTTCACAGTGGACGCACGTGAAGTTTCGGTTGGTTTCGTCCGGTCTCGCGGGCGCTACCATTGCCCGGCAAACTTCACAGCGGTCTGGCCTAATGATGTAGGCAGTAATGTCCGCCTCCGCATCCAGCGACCGCCCCCCCATTCTGCTTCCTATGGCACCACCAGGAGTATCTTCTCCATCCAAGATGCTTTCATCTATACCCTGTGTGAACTCATAAAATGACTTCCTTGGTGTAAGCCGCATCTCGGTATCAGTTCCATTTCTGGTGATGGTGATCGGAGTGGTAAACCCCACTCTCCTTCGAACTCTTCCGTTCAAATCCCTGCATCCGTTGACCGGCGTTTGCATCCCGGCGCTGCACTACGGCGTTTCTCGTCCTTAGTGCCACTTTCTCCGTACTCTCTCCCTCGTTCTCTCTCAGCTTCAGCAGCCGGAGAGGTACAGTAGCAGCAGCGCACTGGCCACTGTTGTTGCTTTTCTCTTACTACCGCTATGATGTCACTAGCCGTCTCTCCGCCGTGCCGCTCCTCCGTTGCCACTGCAGCAGCGACAACGACAACAGCGACAAAGGCGAGAAGAAAGGAGAGGCAGTAGCTATGTAATACAGCAGCGGGGAAGACCGTTGGGCGCTTTCTCAATGTATGGCGTTTGCACTGGTTCGCCCGTTACCTGCACGCATATTCACGCTCACATACACATGAGAGCACATACATAAAATTACATATTCACACACACCTGCACGTGCACGCACCGTGCCATTGCACTGTGATGGTTGCTGTAGAGTTCGGCACCCAGATGTTGTTTGGACAGCGTTGTGTCGGTGAACAATTGCAGAGCCGGCTCCTTTCCGCCCCAAAGAGTGGGGGGCACAACTTAATTTGGCAAATTGTTTTATATAAAATTAGGACAAATGCCGAATATTGTGCTGAAGCTCTCCACGACTAATTCGTGCACTTTGGATATGCATATACCGCTGCACTCAGCAGGTGCAGGCGGCGCGAAGATGTTAAACACCACAAGTAGCGGTTGTTCTCCTGCAGTGTTGCCTCCAGTAGATCGAACGCACAAAGGTAAGTCAAGTCAAATAAACCGTTAAACCACTGAACCTTGCGTAGACACTGTACAAGGGATAACTGGAGCGACGCACTAGGTACTGTCCGTTGTGTTGACACTTCTCCAGAAAGATTAAGTTGCCGGAATAATTTAAAAGCCTCTAATTTAAAAGCCAGATAGTGAATTGACCGCGAAGACGTTGAATATTTGATTAGACCACAAAGCCGAGGGTGACGAAAACTGAGAGGAGCGACGGTAGCACCTATGATAGCTACGAGTAACTACAATTAATTAGAGATCATTCTGGTGATGATCAATTGAAAAATGGACAGCATAGCTTGCAGCAATTATTTATTTTAGCTCACTGTGCGTGCCAAATATACCCTGCAAGGATCGAACACGGGTATTATTGCAGCCAGTTTCCTGGCTCTAATTGGTGTATCGATTTGTAGCTCTCTTTGTACGCAGAGAGCGAGTACTTGTCTGATCAGAGTAAGGCGAAAAATGAGGATAGAATACCGTATATGTAGATGGAAGTGTTGTACGAAGAATTGCTACAGCATGGCATTGACTCGGAATTCTGCACCAGTTCCTCTCATTGTATCCCTGTCATATGAATATAACAATAATAATCATCATCATAGTAATACAGTTTGCGTATACACTAAGCTCGAACCAACCACGCCGTCGATGCATAAATCATATTTCGCATTGGCAGACAGTGCAAAGCAATTCCATTTATGTAAGCCTATTATTAATCAATATTGGACGAATATGTCATTTATGTGAGATAACGCGAGGAACACAAATAAAGCTGTAAACTGGCCGCTTTCGGATCCGATGATTCGACGGTATGAACGAAAATCAACACGTATTGGAACTCTTCATTTTACTCGAACAAAGTCTGTTTTTTTATTTGGTTTGTGTTCTTTTGTCTAGTTTTACGTTGGAGACTATGCGGGGGGGGGGGGGTGAGGGATTGGCGGCTAGTTTCGTCGTCGAGGATTATATGTTGAAGTTTTGTGTTTTGTACAAACGATTCGGCAGTAATATTATAGCATTATTGTTATTATGAATATTATAGTAGGTCTTAATGGCAGCAGTGAGTTGCGACCTGACGGGGTCACCATCCCGCTGTGGTCGCACGGAAAATGCCTTGTATGGGATGTAACGGTTTCATGCACGGCGGCGTTATCATATTTACGTCACAGCGCAGTCGAAACGGGATGGGTAGCAGAACGTGCGGATTCTGAAAAACGGAGGAAGTATCTAGAACTATCTAGAAGCTACCACTTTGCACCCATTGCATTAGAGACACTCGGCCCCATCAGCACAGGTACAGCAAAACTCCTGCAAGACATCGGAAAACGAATCGAAGACGTTACGGGCGATCGTCGCGAGGCCATGTTTTTGAGACAGATGATGTCTTTGGCCGTGTGTAGAGGGAACGTGGCTTCCATTATAGGCGCCATGAACTGACAGAAAGCGAACAGAGCAGGACAAACATGATTTAAACGTGAATATTATTATTATTATTGGGCATTATGGTCATATGATTTCTGTCGTTGATTACTGTTTTTATCTAGGCAGTTGTTACGTTAGTGATGGCTGTCGCGACCGTCGGTCTGTCTGTCTCCTAGACAGGACACAGTCGAACAACGAGCACAGTCGATCATAGCTGACTACTGTGAGGCGAGAGAAATTTAGTCTACAGTTATTAGACGTATGTACATAACAGTGGGTGAATGGTATGCGTGCAAGGATTAATGGTGAATTGAAGGTATTGGTGACTGGGTACTTACCACCGGTGGCCGGTGGAATGCATCGAATTCCACCGGCTACAATACTTTTGTGGGGTTACGTCCGTGCTGTCTAGTTTGTGTGAGCTTGTGTGTATGCGTGTGAACGTGCCAAGAGCATTGTCGCCTTGTGCCATTAAGGATTTGCATATGCTGTTTTTTTTGTTGGGGTACACCCATAACCGTAGGGGGGGGACCGGTCCGTGGCCAAGTATGTTCCCGACATCGCACGAAATCGATGAAACGTCTGAGGTCGGTTTGTCGATTGCGGTGTAACGAACAGAACAGGCAGACAGTCCGTCAGACAGACATATACATGCGTCTGCAATATATGCGGACAATAAAGCCATTTCCACGCTAAGGGAGAGTCTTAGCTATTCGCGCGACGATTTTCCATTCATACGCCACATTGTGCGTGTCGACATGAGTCCGCATGTTTACGAAATTTAAGTGGGTGTCGACACGATTCTAAATACATACGAAAAGTGAGATTTTTATACAGGGTGAGAGTGGATAAACGCTAGATTGTACGATTTTTTTTATTACATCGGTGAGTCGCATTGCGGTCGTACGCAGTGAATCAACGCCAGAGTTTCTTAACAACAGTACAGGAATTTGCTGCGCACATACATTTTCTACATAAGCGTTTTCTTATTGCACATGGGGAATCTAAATCATATCGACTTTTGGGTTGACCTTTGGGGACGAATCGTAATGGAAGGTTTATGGGCAAACCTAAGCTGGCAGATATCTATAGAGCCCAAACGATATAGTTAATGAAGGTTTGTGTTTAGATAATATTCGATTTCAATTCATCTGGGTCTTATCGTATGATTCCACGCACATTTGCATATACGTATACAGTAACTACTGTATATATCTGGTATGTGTAAGCTATGTGGTTATTGTTTAGTGAAGGATCTTATTTATATATTATTTGTCGTGGCTTCGGCATTTTATTTTAGCTGGTTCTGTTGTCATGGCTAAAACCAGCTGCATGAGGAAAGATGTGCTAGTCCGTCAGTGCGGGATATTAAATTGTTCTAGTGCAGCATATTGAGCACACCACGGTGAGCGGCGGTTGCGTCGTAGGCCGAGTGGTATAAGGACTAGAATTGGTTTCAACAAGGAACCTGAGCTGTTTGCTCGCTGCTACTATTACTACTACTCTTCGATGTAATGCCAAAGTAATAGCGAGCCTGGGGGGGTGGGGAGGAATCCGGGTTTAGTGGGTTTGCGAGTCTCACACTAGTCACGCAGGCTGCTAGTGGCGCATGTGCATCATGCATTCCCGAAACCTCCCAGAAAAAAAATATATATTACTACTACTACTACTGTCTTTATTCTTTTAGTAAGAAAAAGTTATTTCTGCACCTTCACAGTAGCGCTTACAGTTAATTAGACACTAATGCTCTAATAGTACTATTTTCGGTGATTTTGTGCATGCTGCCTGAATATAGCAGTGTCGCGTTACTAAATCTGGTAAAGATGAGACAGATACATACATACATATATACGACCCGAAGTTATATTTATATATGTACAGGGCACAGCTGTTTCCCATGCACAATTTTACCATATTTCCGTTTGGCTGTGACGACCATGACCCGCCGTATCATGTTGTAAACAGTCAACAATTACTTGTTAATTAGGTACAAAGTGTACTACTAAGGTTCTAACGTACACTGATCTGAATATTTTATATACGTAATGTGCACGAATATCCCACTACGACGAACATAACACTGCAATACCACGATTGGGAGTAACGCAATATATATATATATATATATATATAAATGGGCAGGGTCGAAAACCCCAGCTTGCATGCATTTGATTTTACTAACGTACGGATCTGGGAGGGTAATGTTACTAATATTGGTGTATTATATGTGAGATTTTGGTATTGCGACGGTGTTTATTTTCGGTTATGACATTTCGGGGCCTTAGTTTTGACGACTCTTCTGCCTGGGGTTTACAATACAGTGGGATGCAGATCGTCTTAGGATACCGTAGTCGCTAACTTTTATATCTAGGCGTGGTCCTAGGGTCCCTCCTAGGGTAAGAAGATTGCGGGTAAGAAGAAAAAGCTTGTACTAAAAAATTAGGCTCTTGGACCTAAATAGTGTGTAAACATTTATGCACGAGGGGTGAGTATAGGGACAGGTGATGTTATACACAATTGATATGATGCACGATTATCCGCTTAGACATAGATTGTTTTAGATTGTATTGATAGGGGTGCTGCTTCTTGATGAAGAGGCTTTTTTCTAGCTTTGGCACAGGGGTAGACGGACAAACCGTACCGCACAATCTAATGTTGGTTGGTTAGCTTGTATCCGGGTAGCACCAATAAGCAAATGAAATCTTAATTTTCTGGCGGGGTGTAACATTTAATCAACCCATAAAACGAAGACGCGTGCTTTCTCAGTCGGCTAGTCAAATCAACTACAGGCCGCTGGTAAGATGATGCAGTACGCGATGCGTATTCGTCAAGAAGTCGAAATTGCACGTCTAAAGAAATGAACGCGGACTGTGCCGCTTGTGGTGGGGAGGAGGGTTCGGGACGTCTGACAAGTCGCTCTTTGCCATATAAGATTAATCATGTGAAGCATATAGACATGTAAGCAACTGCCTTGCTTCACATGTCAAAGTCGCCAGATATGTGGAGCAGGTGGTATGCAGGTTAGGCTTACACCAGAAGGGTGTAGACTCAACATGGAGTCTGTCTGGGAAAGGTGGCAAATTGCCTCAATGGAGATTTGCAAAAGGAAGCAAATTGGCTTGATTCTGATGTATTGGTGCACACGAAAATGACAGGTGGTCTTTAACCGGCGCGAGAGTTATGGTAATAACATTGCTAATATTTTAGTAGCGTAGTATCTCCAAGCACAGTCACAACGTGCAACTTGGCTATGCAAGCAAGATGGGTGGCAGTTTAGGTTTCTTTCTATAGGCAGGGTCGTAGGTATCATATTATGGCTGTGCGTGGACGGGTAGGTGATGTGGAGCTTAAGATCCGTAACTCTCGCTGTTAAACGATTAGACAGAGGAACACCGAAATTGTGTAGGAGAAAGTGCCTGATCTCCGATGAGGACGACGAGTTGTGAGTCGGCCTGTTAAGCTGAGTGAGCGGCGCCAAGTCTCACACAGACCACTCCCAGGACGTGTGTATATGCCCCTCCTCCTGCTTCTTCAGAATTGAAGGATGCGATCATGACTAAGCGACAAAGCGCACACTACTAACAACCTCTTTTGCTACGGGCAAATCCACAGAGGCAAATTCGCATACAGGCTTTGGGTCATACTTTTTAGATCGAACCGCTATAACGATTTAGACAAGGTGAAAGCCAAATGGCGACGCCAAGGGGGAGTATACAACAACATATATTCAGTTGGAAAGACTCCGCTCGACTGTCTGCGCAGCGAGCGCACTAATGTAGACACGTTTCTGATGAGCTAATAAAGTAGGGGAGGCGCTCCAACTGAGACAGGGGAATTAGGTCCGTTCACACGCGTGTTGTGGAGGATTAATTCCTTGAGCCTGAACTGTGATCGGGGGTGGAGGAGTGAAGCATTATTGAGGTAGTGAAGATGCTGACAGCGAGAATGAGAATGTTTGCGTATGAAGTCTGTGACGCCAGTCCATCGACCGGCTAGCCAGCCATCCAACCAACCAACCAATCATTCTATCACCCACCCACATAAGCAGCCGACACAAGAAGGAGACGGCGCCGGCAGCCGCTGTCGTTGCGGCCAGCGAAACGGATAAAGAAGATTGGTGGCACCTAACTAATATCATGGTGTTGTTAATGATGCTGAGACAGTGCCGGTGGTGGTCATGGTGATGATAATGCTGTCCCCGATGCCGCGGTCTATTCACATCACACGAGATCGATTAGACCGGTGTGACGGCAGCGCATCAACCACCAATCATGCCACCGCCGCTGCCGCCGCAATGTCACTATCAATCACGCCCAGTCGACAATTAACCGGCAGGCAGGTAGGTGTGCATTTGCGCCGCGAACGAAAAGAGACAACACACGCCAGTGAATTCACCGGCATTTTAGTTAGTGTGGATGTAGAGTATGCCATTATCGAGGCAGCGAGCAAGAAACATACAGAGAGTGAGAGAGAGAGAGAGATAGATAGAGCGAGAAAGGGCAATATAAGAGCGAACGATGATAGTGATTGCTCGTCATTGTGTTCAGCCCAGAGGGCAAAAAGCTTGCAACAAATCGCTGAAGACAGCCCACTGCAACCCATTAGAGTCTTGAGTCGCTTGGTTAACTAACATGTTTACGTCTTTTTTTTTGTATTATTGTTGCCGTTATTATTATTACGCGATCTAAGGTTCGCTACGAACCGAAATGCATAGCGAAAAAGGAAATTGTAATGTCCCTGTCTGCTTGGAGAGCAGCCCGAACCTATGCATGAATGTTGTGATTTTCTTGCAATGTACATTTTCCCTTTATTGTAAATAAAGCGCGTATTGATGTATTAGTATTATTGCTATTATCTTTAGGTAAGTGTTCTTATTATTACTGCTAAGTATGGCGACTATACAGAGCTTACAGAGATCGTGCGGTCGCTAATAATATTATTATTATTATTAGTATTATTATTAGTAGCAGTATCATTGTCGTCATAGCTGTGTTGGCATTATTGTTCACACTATCACTGCAGCTGTGTGGAAAACGGCCACGAAATATTTGCAGAGATAGTAGTGTCTCGGTTTACACCGTGCACGCCTGGCTCGCACATCGGGGCACATCGGGGCTGCCATAAAATAGGCACGTTTAATATTTAGTTAGTTACACTAGCCAGCAGCCTCCTTTGTGAGGCCCATCTTCTATTTTAAAGGAGAAACAACTTGTCCGACTAAATACTTTCGGATCCACTCAAACATCGTTCTGCCGAAGCTAGGGGTATGCGAACAATTCACTTTGGTTGGTTCTTCCTCAACTGTAATTATTATTGTTAGTATTACTATTCTTATTGACGGCCAATGCGCTGTTTTCCGTACAAAGATAAATAGATGACACGCTTTGATTTTGGCTGACTGCGCCTTTAGTCGCGCACATAGGAAGGCAAATAATAAATAACAAGCACATGCACGCGCCATTGCGTCAATAAAATATATTATCACGTTTACCACATATACAGCATGAATGACTTGTTACAATCCTTACATTAGTAATTTCCTTTGCCATGGGGTAACACCGTTAGGAAACAACGATTTTATTTGAATTTTACTAGGCTGCACAAGCAACAAGCCCTCGGCACCTACCCAATATGCGTCGAGGTGGTATGAAGCTCACGACTCATAACATCAGAGTCGCAGGCCGCTTCTACTACACCATCTGATACTCGTCTTCGTGCAGTCGGTATTGTTGCCATTGTTGTTGGTTATATATATATATATATATATATATATAATGTGTGTGTTTAATTCATATTATATATATATATATATATATATATATAATGTGTGTGTTTAATTCATATTATATATATATATATAATGTGTGTGTTTAATTCATATTCGGGCTGAGTGCCGCGATTTATTCAATCCTTTATTTTCCATTCCCCTATTTTGAATATTGTGCGTGCTTAGTTTTTGCTGTTACTGTTACTGGTACTGCTACTTCAGCCATTATTGCTGCGTACATCAGATTACGTTGTTGTTGTTATTATCCTAAAGTTATTTCTCGAGTTGTTGGTGCTGTAGACTCAAATTGTTTTTTATTGTTTCAATTGTCTCCACCCTGACTGTGGAAAACTTTTGACATACAAGTATCCGTCTGTGCGTAGGCCTTGTAGTGTGACAGATTTTTACTCGCTTTATGTGGCAGCTTAGGGAAAGCCTCTGTGCTAAGGGCCAAATATGGAATGTTACGTCAGGCATTTGATGTGTGCTTTTACTATGTTAGTTATCTAGTAGGTAGATCGTTTTTTCTCTTACATTTCCACACTAAACTCAATCAGCCATGGCTGTGCCACAATATCACCTTGCTTAATATTACAAGCATCTACTTCCTGTCTGCAATTATATGTGAGCGCACTGCTCAGTTTACTGGATTGCTTAGTATCAGAATTTGGGATTCAATACATCTACCTCCGTCTTCTGATGAAGCCTTGAATTATCGCAAAGGTTGTACATGGGAGTTCAAGGAAAACTTTCCGCTGCTGCGTATTAGAGGAGTTTTGCTAAGGCGGGTACATGCGAATTGCCTAAAGCGAGCGGGCGTGAGCCGCAGTGTCAGCTCGGAAACGTTTACGGATACTTGCTTCTTGTGATTCGGTGACCGAGGGTTCAAATGTCAGTAAAAGGAACTTTGCAGCACACGTGTTTTTTTTTGTTTAAATCTAATTCGCGTATAAGAGAGTAGTAACTAAGAGTAGGACGCATACACAATGCTTTATTCAATTCGTGTATATACAATTGAAAGTAAAAGAGCGCGATCAAAATGCTTGTGTACCTTTGTAATGTTTATATATATATATATATATATATATATATATATATATATAGGTGTTAAATTTGGCATGACTGTACTTCCTATTACAAATGTGAGAGACATTTCTTACACGAATAAGGCACAACGAGCAGCATGTTTTGGTGGTCGAATAACGCTGTGTGATGTTGTGTGTGTCAATCTTCAGGTTGAACGGTAAGTGAAAGAGAGCCATGGTGATCATGAAGGTAGCGGAAAGTAAGAGGTGTTTGGGTGGTTGGTGTTCCTCACACGACGGATATGGTAAGTATGTCGCCCCGTCGTATTGTCGCCCTGCAAGACGGTGCCCGTCAAGAGATGGGTGACTAGCGCTCAATAGCGACACCGGGGGCGTACACGCTGGATCGCGCTCCGGCCCCAGAGACAGTCTTCGCCAGCGCGACGTTTTGTCGCCCATGCTAACTAAAAGGAACGAATTCGCGAACCTTCGGGGGTATTACTAACTACTTGCTATTCATTGGCAACGATTAGTCTATATATATTTTTTTTTTAACTGTATTATGAAGTTTTCTTTACTCGTGTAGCACTTTGCAATGACTATAGAGAAGATATATATTATTGAGACATTTTATATATATATATATATATATATATAGTGTCGTGTGCATATCAACCTAGGTACGTATGTAGGCTGCTTCTTGCCGTGCCGAAAGACTAGATCTTCATTCCTCTTGTGTTTTTTGTACATCTGTGACTGTGGGGTTGGTAGAGTAGTAGGAAGTATTATGAGGTTGCAGCTGGACGATGTGCGACCTAGTAAACGAAATAAGGCCGTCTTCATCGTCCGCTCGTACTAAACTATTTTGTGCATTTTCTAGTATTTGCCCTTGCATGCGTCTCTAGTTAAGTTAGTGATATTTGCCTATTACTTTTGCGAGAACTTAAGTATTGAGAAAGGAACGCTCCTTCCCGCTTCCTCCGCTAAGGAACCAATCCTTGTGTTACGTAGGCTTTTCAGCGTATTTTACACCGATGCAAGACTCGGAACTGCTTGCCGGTTAAATAACGGAAAATTAATAATAAGAAGGTGTTGTTGCGAATTGAGAATCCAAAAGTTTAAGCAAAATTGAACTCTAATCGATTCCGCTAGAATGCATCTACTTGATCATCCAAGCATTGACGACGACAAAAATGCGTAACCGGAAAAGACGTCGTAACCATCAAAATAGTGCCATTTTTATATTTATTAGTATGCGAAACTACAACTGTACAAGATTCAGTTTATACCGTGCATTGTAGCCAGGAACAACGCGGTTCCGATTAAACTTACCGTAGCGGCAATATAATAGACATAAAATTGTAATGAGACGACCTGGATTTCAAGAGGAGAAACGAATCCTATGACGCTGGACCTCGCGTTCTATTTTACTAAGCTCCTCGGCAGAGCTTCATCGTGTAACACTAACGGAGACCCGGAATTATTATGCAATTGCTTGTGCATCACTAGCCAGACGCAGCTTGCACGAAAATGTATATATCTAATCTCAGATAGATAGTTTCGACGGCCGTTGATTCTCAGAAAGATCAGTGGATCAGTGAAGTTTTCATTCATCACTTGTCAATGAACAATTCAAGAAGATAATTGGGCAAAAATTTTTTTTTTTTTTTTTTTTGTTCTGGGAGGTTTCGGTAATGCATGATGCACATGCGCCACTAGCAGCCTGCGTGACTAGTGTGAGACTCGCAAACCCACTAAACCCGGATTCCTCCCCACCCCCCCAGGCTCGGTATTACTTGGCATTACATCGAAAAAGATAATTGGGCAAGGCCACCTAAACTGCACATATATTAAATAAATTAAATTTTGCCGGCCTTGCCCGCATCCTGATGTCAACCAGGCAACAAGATCAACGGCAAATGCATTCTTAGGTATGCAATTCTCGAAGCTGTGGAACTAATAATCTATATTCGGTATGCAAAAAGTAATCAGAAAAAATATAATTATGCAGCTCAGCACTGTTAGAATGGGTCAGTGCCTGAGCGGCAACCCAAAGTCCCAAAACTGGTAAAGGCTGGTTGACCCGAGCCGATACGCCCGACAAGCGTGCTGCAATAACGCTAAGTGCAAAGCTTTCGCCGGAGTGCTTCAGACCTCAGTTTTAGGACCAACGACTTGAGTTTCTATCTTCATTTTATTTGCACCCCTTTCTTTGCCCGTTTGCCCCACATCATATGCTAACGAACTGTGGAAAAATGCCGCTTCCGAGACTGAGAAGGTGAGGAAAATTCCGGGTTAAATGGGTTTGTGAGGCCCACACTCTGGTCACTGAGGGCTGTCAGCAGCAATCCAAATATAAGCAAACATGTGTGCATGCTGATGACATTGCGTGGTGAGTACTATGTAGGTGAGCTTGAAGTGATAGCCAATGGGGTCATGCTGGACATCTTATTTTGGCTTGGAACAAGGTTCTACGAGCATGGAAGCACGTTTCCTGTACGGCTGAAAATAAGCACAACTCCATGTACTCTGCGATTTCAAACTCATAGGGACCGTTTAAGGCCACCAGCCTATGGTTAAATATCGAGTTGGATATGGCGTGATTTTTAGTAAAGGTGTAAAAGTTGTTTGTGCGTACGGTATGCGTCTGCAAAGGTAAGGCAGACTTTCACAGATTGTGCCAGTTGCTTCTAGTCACTGAGAGGTCCTAGCCGCCCATAGAAGAGTACAGGCCATCGTCATGGACAATACACAATGATGATGCACGCAGTCTCTTTGGAAAGTGCATCAGTAGGAGTCACAGCTGGGCAATTCCTGGCTAAGGCCTAGATTTTCATCAGCACGAGTATGGCGTGCTTCGTATGTGTTGAATATACCCAGACATGGCGTGCTTCGTATGTGTTGTATATACCCAGACAATAGACTGTCAAAGTATTGCTGCAAACATAGCCATAGAAATACTTGTCCTTCAGACGTCTCGAACCGCGACTCCGTAGGCTGTTTGATCGCACGTGGTAGAACTTATTAATCTGATCATTGCGTATAAGATGCTTAAAAACGCGGTAGTCAACACGACGCTGGTACTCCGCGACACTTGGGAGTACGACTCAAGATGGACCTTCTTGAGACTCTCTTTAACAACTTGTCCTGAATACGCTACAGCAAACATATATCCTTGTCGTAAAAAGGCGTCCACTCGTGAGCACAGTATGACCATTTTGGCACTACTAGGGCCTCATAAAGATGCAGGTATTTGGAGGCATCTTGCGATGAGAATACTCTTAGTATAAGATTACTTAGTCGAGAGGCAGCTTTTGCTGAATCGACAATGTGCGTCCGAAACTTCATATGTCTATCGAACGTAACTTCTAGGTCCTTGTAGTATGTTACTTCAGGTATAGGGAAATCTTTTAGCTGGTACTTGAAGTTGTCGGGAGCTGGCTTCAGGAGCGCGCACTTTGGAACTGAAATCACCATATCATTTAGCTCACACCAGGTGGCAATACTATTAATGGCGGTTCGAATATTCAGACGATCCTCGTTTCCTCTAATCTGGGCATATATTTTTAAATCGTCTGCATACATTTTGTATGTTATGTTCCGGTTGCGAAGACGTACTCCCAAGTCCTGAGCAAATATTATATACATAAGAGGGCCTACCTTGAGAAGCTTAATTTCCATATTTTATTCTAGAACAGACTGACAGGCCCCAAAGTATCGTTTACCATATATACAGCGATAGATTGCTAAATTTAGATGTTTTGTTGGGCCGTGTAGGTAAGCTAGGTAAAATTAACACTCTTGTCTGTGCAAGTAGTCGGTTTTTATTAAGGATGTAAGTGGTGCGACAATTGTCTCCTGGGAGCGTGTGCAAGTAGTTAGATATAGATGAGTGGTGTATGAAAGGGGGGGGGGGGGGTTGCATACGTCTCACTAAAAAAGCGCCCTTAAGGCAAAATAAAAGCTTGACAAGAATTAAAAGCTTTTCTTTTCTATATTGTTTTACTTTCACGTGTGCTTAGTTTCTCTTGTTATGTGATCCCGATTCTCAGAAAATACTGCTCGCTGATCGCTTAGCCTCTGCTTTGTGCACTCTCTAAGGTATTTTGAGCCGACTTCTAGGCCGTTCGCAACTAAGGCCGTTAAGCCTTGCGATTTTCTTTGAACCATGTTGGCTACCCTAAACGACTTTAGAGCGCAATCCGCAATCTAACAAACACTATTGGGCTGACGCAGTCACCCATGAAATCGGAAACACGAGGCTCCGCGGCATCCTAGTGCCATTGGCCTATACACGAGCGACAATTGTAACCGGTGACATTTGGAGTATCATAAGTGACGACTTTGGACGAAAAAACGGAAGATCAACAAAAGCTCGGGCTTCCCACCAGAACAAAGGTTCTCTGCAGAACGCTACTAAACGTATATACATTAGGCATGGCAAACAGTTTTGAGCTTTATCCTTAAACAACAATGTACTAGTCTAAGTAGTCTTCATATTGCAATTAATTATTAATTAAAAATTAACTTTATATTCCAAGATTATCGAATTTTTCCGCTTTTTCGACACAGCCTTAGACCTCCTGGTGAAATGTTCGTTGATGTTACCGGAGATCTACTGAGCAGGATAAAATGAAAGGACCTATTCTTGACGATTACGCCGCGAGTATTCACTTATGATCATTTTAATATACAAAAAATTGGTGAACTTAGCTTTTGGTGTAAACAGGCCGTGGTAATTTCTATAAACAACTAATACTAGTAGTGGCAAACTGCAGTTCACCGCTTTTAGTACTGTCGGCAAGTTGATGCTAGTTATCGAATTCTCGCAAAAGGCGATCTCAAAGCTTTAAGCGGCATAGCCGTAGCTTGTTAATTGCGTAGGCATTGCAGGTCCAAGAGCGCCGTTGGGCTGTCTGTCTGTCTGTCTGAAGATGTGCCGATTTAGTGTTTACTGGTTATTTGTAGACGCCAACCCTTATATGCGCCGTCTTCGGGACCAAGTCTAGAACACTCAAGCTGGTTTGTTTCACTTCTCTACTGTATCTTGAACTCCCCGCTGTTACACCCACTACACCCTTGGCTTAGAGATTGACGGCAGTTTGCATGAGTATTGGCATACACATACAAGACAACAAATAATGCAACATCCTTGCCAGTAAATAACGTATGATTGCGTAGTCGATGCGATGCAGCAAAGACGACGTCGATGGACGTACCATGTATTTGCCGTGCGAAACGAACGTATCCTATTTAGGCGCAAGGATGATTTAATTTAAAGTTTGTGCTTCGGCCGACGGCTAAATGATGACGACGATCGAGGGGGGGGGAGGGGATTGATGATGATACGCGAAGGCTAGTCGATGAGGCGACGCTACGCGATGTGGATGAATTTGATGAGCATGTTCGTTCGAATCCCCGGGCGCACGAGGGGCGCGAGCGGCCCGTAGAGTACACCGTGAACGAGTATCGTGAGAGCGATGTTTGTTCTGGGGGGCGCGGAGAAGGCTTACGAGGGGGCACTAACGCAGCACACGATGTCACGATGGCCGCCCAGACACGTCAGCCCAGCCGCTCGTACAGCGTACGCGAAATGTCCCTTGACGGACAGACGGGACGCCCGTCTGCCGGCCGGGGTCCGGGGCCCGGGCAGCTGGCCTGGCGCGGGCAATGCAGAATAGAGAGAGGCAGAGGAGTGCATCTTCTCTGCCAAGATGGTTATCCTGTTCTCCATGGTTCAGCCGGGCCCCGGTCGAACGACCCTGGCAGGGTCCATTCGCATACGCATCTGGCAATCCGCTTACGACAACGACGACGACGAAGAATATGAGATTTAGGGCCTTTGGAGGGAGGGAACACTTTCGTATTCGTCGCACCCCCTTCCGCCCCCCGACCGTCGACGACCAACGACAGACGGAAAAAAGGGGCAATGCAATGCATGCGGATGCATTGCTCTTTCATTCGTTTGGTCTTTTCCATCAGGTCCCGATATAGCTCGCCAACTCCCAGGAGTTCGCCGTAAAACACTTTCGAGCTCCTCACCTCTTTTTCGAGCCCCCCAACCCACCGCCCCCCTCCCTATCTTTCACCGGACAGCCTCCAGCCGTCGTTGTTCTTAGGCCGTTTCTCAAGTACTTAGGCATCAGCCGGCAGCAGCGTCTCCATTGTTTCGTGTCGTATCGTGCCGCCCGCGACTTCAATTTGTCTGAAAGCATTTGTTCACGGCGGAGGGGCGCTTTGCGATGATTCTGCGCGCATGACTCCTGCGTCGTCGGTGCTCATGCGTCCTGGAATATCCTTTGGAGCGCCCACCGCTTCAAAGGCAGCGTGCAATGGCCGTAACGTGCAGTCATCGAGGAACAGGCCGAGCCCATCCGGATGGGCTCGGACTATCTTCGGACATCGGATAGGATGTATACGATAGGCGGAGCTTGACGCCACCACCTTATTTCCGAATATCCAAGCCTTTACGCTGGAAAGCGGGCACTGCGGCTTCGACGTTACTAATCTTTGCGAAGCTCGGGTCACTCACAGAGTTATCCAGCCAAGCTAGTGTCTGTTCTCATCAAACAACATGCTGGGTCTCGCATGCTGCACCTTGCCTTTGTACGGTAGGAAGAAGATGCTTTCTTTCCTATGGCGCACCGTATTTTGAAAGCTGACCACCTATGACAAGCATTAACATGTGTGAGACGCCTAACGAACCACAACACGATCTAGCACGACAGCAGCATCAGCTACAAATCAACCCTATATCTAGTAGTAGCAGTGGTACAAGCAGTTGAGTAGATTGTGTACTGAATGAAAGCTTTGTTTCTACAGGAGAAACCTGTAGCGGTAGCAATTGTCTTTTGCCTGCCTTTTTTTGCAGCGCATACCAAAGCTACCTTGGGAGACGTCGTCATTTCGCTTCTGCGGAGCAAGAAGCGATGAGAAGGCATGTACGATACAACGAACTTGGCGATTTTTTTTTTCTCGCCAAGGGAGGCTCGCGTGACGAGCAAAGAGCCGGGAGACTGGTGTTCTCTGTTCTGTTCCCCCCATCCTGGCTAAGTGGCCTACTAGCTCAAGTCATGTCGTCGTCGAGTCTTCATCGCTTGGTCATCGGCAACCCCCCTCGCCCCCCCCCCCCCCCCCCCCGGCAGGTTCCTCGAGCTGAAACCATCAGTGAGAGAGATGGCCAGATATATATATAGAGAGAGAGAGAGAGACAGCAATGGAAAGCTGCTATACTGACGATCTAAACTGCACGTAACGACCGACTGTGTGATGATCAAGTGTGCTCCCAGAGTTCCGAGCCAACGGAGCTCGGCATTGTTTTACGCACGCATAGAGTCATGGAGGACGGCGGGTTGCTTCCAGGAGCTCCACTGTAGTGGACTGGTATCATACGTGGACGACGGGCCGGCATTATAACCGGCAAAAACTTTATTCCTGCAGATTTGGCTTGTCTGTCTATCAGTTTTACTCCCCAATGCGATTCTAATCCACCTTTGGCCCACCTCTGCTTGTCTTTTCACGCAATCCGCTCGAGAGCCCAGAGCAGGCGGACACAGAGATACTAATAAAATTATTTTGAATCTCACAATCTTCAGGGTGTCGTATTTGAGCAATAATTACTCACTTGTTGCATGCCATGTGAAACTTAGTGTTGACAATAGTTTAGTAGCTAATACCACAGTAGCTGCAGTCCTGCAATTTGAGCCAATTTGGGAAAACCGTAACCATGATGTTCAAAAACTTTTTTTCGCAAGCTGGATTGAGTTGTGTCGCTGACTACTACACCTCAAGTAAAGAGAAAATTATAGCATTACCGTTCTGTCATTTGTCACTAGCGTTCGCCTCATAATTTTTATCCTTTGCGGTAAACGCGCTGGGTCGGTAGGTCTGCTAACAACATGATTGCTGCGAAAGGTTTACAATCGATACAGGTAACGCCAAGGATTAATCCTTTTTGCCCTAGACGCTGTCAATAGACGTAACGCTAACCGTTTGGTACCATCCGGCGTTGGTAACTTGAGGTCACATGACTTAAATTGTATATCCAAATATAGATATGATTTTTTTAATGAAATAGAACGATACCATACAATTATATATATATATATATATATATATAAACAGAAAAAGCTGAGAAGAAGAAATGTCGTTTGCTTTGGAGAAGATAGAGCCTTGAGACCTTATCACGGAGAAAAAAAAACACCACGGAAAGTAGAAGGTACTGCAGAGTATTTCAGTTTTGATCCAAGAGGTCAACACAGCGCCGTGAGTAGAGTCGCTGACGAAATGCTGACGCATAAGTGATATACGAACAGTATATATATATATATATATATATAAGGCGTTCAAATAAAAAAATTAGAAACGGCACTGTGGGTACAGTTTAAGGTTTTCTTCAAAAATAAGTACTAGAGGCCTGAGCACAACTATCCTACTGTTTTACGAGCTGATCGATTTTCTGTTCCTAGAGTTTCTGCAGCTATGCAGAGAGCCAGTCCTTCCACTGTTTCCCTTAGTCAATCGTCCAAGTTGGAGCGCCTTCTACTAAGATGTTTTAGCCGACCAAACTGGCGTAAGTCGCAGGCCGACATGTCCGTCCGCTGTAGAGTGAATGCTCAAGCTGCTTGCTTACTTGAACTTGGCAGGTACTTTTTTGTGATCCTGGACACGCATTACGTGAAGCCGAATCACTTGCTTTGTGAGCGCCTCAATCCATTTCCCCAAACTCTTGGTAGAACGGTTTTTCAGTGTCCGAGGAATCTGATTAGTATCGGCCTCGGACGTCGAAAAAACGGCGAAGAGCTCACTTTGGCGGCGGAACGCACAGCTTTGATTTTTTTAGGAAATGGTGATAACGACAAAATTTCAATTGCATGCTGTTCCACTTCGTCTTTGGCTCAGAAGGATGACACCAACTCTCGTCACCAATGACGATCCGCAACTCCAAAAAAGCGGAGTCTTCAATATACCCGAACATGTGTTGCAGTGCCCCCCCCCATACACCCTTTTGCATTTTGCTGAGCTTCTTCAGAACCCACTGCGTAAACACTTTTTGGTAACCCAAGTTGTTGTGCAAAATTGTCCCTACTGTTTCAAAACTGGACCCCGCCACACTGCCAACACTCGCATTAGAACAAGCCGATCACTTCTCATTAGGTCGTTCACCTTGTCGATGAGTTCAGCCGTGACAAACACAGTCTCCTTCGTATTCGGCCTTATCCTGCGATAAATATTGGCCGGCTGAATATCTTCCGGGGTTTGAAATGTAATAACACCTCGCTGCCTCTCAATCCTTAAAATTTGCAATGGGAACGCCATGATGTCCTAACACGTATTGCGTCAACTGAACGGAAGACACACGTACCTGCTATTTTTCTCTGTCATGCGCAGGTAGCCACGCCCTACAAATGTAACTGACTATGTTACTAATGTTCGTATTTCTTTCTTCTTTATTTATTTTTAATCCACCCGTTTTTTTTTAATGCAGTTCTAGTTACTTTATTGGGTAGTCATTCTACGTCATATGAACGTACACGTAAGTATGAACTAATTAATTAACTATTTCAAACACTGTCATTATAATG
>QVRM01002506.1:0-72992 GCA_003439945.1 Dermanyssus gallinae | reverse complement strand
AACGGACGCCGGAGATACAAGAACAGCGGCGTCGTTTTTCTCCTCCCATCTTCAGGCAGAAGAATACTACTTACACGTACAGGATGAAGAAGCGAACGAAGCGCACGCAGGCTAAGGAAAAGTTGAACAAGAGAGAGAGAAAGAGAGGGGAGAGAGAGTGGAGAGAGAAATTGGTCTACCAATGTGAAAAATGGAGAAAACACAACACACATAGAGGACGCCATAAGGCTGCACGTATGTATCGGAGAAAATCTACGTCGTCACACATTACACACAAAAGCATGTGGCAATATGGTAGCACCGGCAGCATCAGTCATGATAACGCAGCAGCAGCAGCAACAGCAGCAGCAGCGACACTATCATCAAAGCACTTTATTTTGTATAAATGGTGAGTTTCCGCGTTAGTTGTTGTTTTCTATGAGGGTGGTCAGACAATGGGCGCGCCTACAAACACAATCGATTGCACACCCGATATCCTGGCTGAATGCACGTTCTTAAAATGTCTGTCCTAACCTGCCTTCCGTCTCACTGTGTGTCACCAAGATGAGGCGGTTCTTGTTCGTACATCTCGTTTACATGAAATTAAGAAGCTTTCAAGGTCTACGTGCTAGATTTGCATGATAATGTCTATCATGATACTACCCGTAAACAAGTAAAAGTGTCACTCGTAGCTTCAATTTCTATCATTATAACCATATGTGATAGCGTATCACTCCACCATTAGCTACTGCCACGACCGCTTCTACTATTACTACTAGAACTACCGGAATGCTCATGTCGTATAACAACAATTGCTAAGCGTGTATGCAACGCACGTAGAGTGCACGGACAACGAAGAGGCTAGATAATGCAACGAGCCCACAATACAGACGTAATAACAGAGAAGTCATGTCATGTAATCAAATCAACCATTGTAGTACAAATGTTGGTTATTCAGAGCATGAAATTGCGACAGTCCCAAAGCATACGTCTTGCACAATTATAGTACGCTGCCGTGTACCGTCGAGACAAACTTAAGTAATAATATATATATAATCAAGCTCCTTAGCATCCGTTCAGTTCGATTTTTTTCCTCAACCTCTAAGCCTATGTTGGCTAGCTGGACGTCATCACATGAGATTCCACACATGTATCAAACTGTATGTACTGCATACCTTGTCTAGGAGCCGCTGATCTTTCGTTAAACATGGTTTCGTACTGCGACTGCATGCGTTACTATAGGTAGTACATCAATATCAAATTGTCGAGAGTATTCATGCGGATCCATGAGTATTATTGAGCGTGTGATTCAACAGGCTTGCTGTGTCTATTACGTGTTCTGTATACTTCATACTGATAGACGTCAGTACACCAAGGTTTCTAGTTCCTTTTTCAGAGCAGAG
Organism: Dermanyssus gallinae; assembly: GCA_003439945.1. Classification (NCBI taxonomy): domain Eukaryota; kingdom Metazoa; phylum Arthropoda; class Arachnida; order Mesostigmata; family Dermanyssidae; genus Dermanyssus; species Dermanyssus gallinae. Next base: position 71,610 of record QVRM01002506.1, on the reverse strand, counting down.
TGAGACGGCCACCGATAGAGCAAATGTACCGTGCGTTTCCGTGTTCAAAATAATGCACACACTTTCACTGACAGTTTCAGATCAAGAGAGACAGACCACTTGTTAAACTCATTTACCAAATCCTGCAGTGTTTGGAATTTGTGGGTGAGTCCGCTATTCCGTACATTTTAGCATCATATGCATAGATCTTGTATCACACGTTTTTAAGGAGCATTTTATAAATTGAAATATTCCAAGGCAATTATTTGCGGTACATTTAACTGCGGCTTATGAGTTCGTCGATAAATTATCCTAACCACACGAACATATATAATACTGTTGTGCAAATTTGACGGACGGCCAAATACATTTCAGAAAAGCTGGCTTCACCCTATTCAGCTACCGTAAATACGAAGTGTTAATCATACCGTTTTTTCATTGAAACGCTATCACTCATTTCTGAAACGTAACAGCAACGCATGCCATTACTGTTAGCTAGACTGTAGGCAGTGGAAACTTGCTGTGTCAGAGGATTCATTACCACCCATAGTGGTCGCTGTCGTTGCTTTGTTATTGGAGATGTTTCCACGTCACTTGAATACCGTAGGAAGCTACGGATGCCGCTTTAAGCGTGAATAATGTCATGAATGCCCAACGATGTCGGGTTTCTAATGCCGGCTGCCGCTATAAGCGCTCTGCTACAATAAGAAATTACGTGTTTTGAAAATACTGTACCTCGAGATGAAAACTAATACGGTAAAGCATTCGGTGAAAGCGGTTAGCAAAAGCTTTCTACGACTGCAGTTGCTCGCTGTGAAATCGCAGTTTATTTGCGCGGGCCCGTTGACCCCTACGCCAGAACAATACATCCTCCGCTTTTGATACATGAGCTATAAGTCCATTCTGCAAGAAGTAATCATCAAGTGTGCAAAGCGCAGCCTATAGGTCAGCATGAACTTAAGTGAATATTTGCGTAGAGCAAAATCATGACTGTTGGGTGCCACTCTTTCGCGATATTTGACAGATTGCTAAGTAATGTTTTGAATAACTATGAGCTAATTTTGTTTTCTTGTGGATACCCAGTCGTCTGATCGAGCGTGTCATGCTCGCACATGTCATTACAGAGAATAATGTGGCTAGCCAGAAGTGCGCTGAGTAAAGTAGGCATTCGTGGTCCAACTCCGGTCTGCCCCAACTTCCAGAGAAGTACTCTACAGGATGCGATTGTGCGGCGCCTAGTCCTGAACCCATGCTGCTCATCGGGGAAGACTGCAAGTGCTGTCAGGAAATCCTGAAATGTAAGTATGCTTGAAAGTAGACATATCTCCTTTTTGATATCGGCCGCCACGCGAAGAGGTCCGATAGAACTCATTTTCCGTATTATCTTGAGAGAGCACCAGTACCACTTGGCTTGCAGAGTGTCCTCAGAGAGACATCTGTTGCAGGGAGACTGTCCTATGAGCACAAGGAGATCTCCCTGCTAAATGTGTTTGTTCTTTATTTTTTGAATTAATATACTATAGTAACTTAATGTAGAGGATGAACATAGGTGGCCCAAGAATGCTTCCTTGAGGGTAACCCGAGGTGGCTTTAGCCTTCCTTGACGGGGCATAATGAACATGTGGATCGAAGGTGCGCTCACGTAAAAAGCTCTCTATCCATGCAACTATTTTGATATCTACCCCGAATTTAGACAGCACCTCGAATAGTTTACTGTGTTTTACAGTTTTGAAAACGGACTTAGAATGGATATTTTTGACGCCACAGCACCTTGATACGTGAGCATGTTCTGCCCAATAATATTGCGTCTTTAAGAGTTGAGGTGAGCAGCCTCTGCCCGGACGATAAGTAAACTCATTGTCGGTGATCAATTTTACTTGAGAGCCAAGGAAACTATATTTTCTTCCAGTCTTCAAGATGCAACGGTGAGCCAAATTGGTTGATTATGTTTGAGGTTTGACTTATTTCCCCGCTTATAAAATGGGCTAGCAATACCCGTCCGAAAAATCTCTGACATTATCGAATCTTCAAGCGATCGACGATATATCAAGCTTAACAGACAGCATATCGAAAATCCAAGCTGCTTAAGTACGCCTGAAGCCACTCCATCTGAGGCAACAGGAATTTTAAGTTTCAAGCCCTATAAATGTTTTAACAGGTTTTCCGATGTGACGTCGACATCATTCACGACCGCTAAGCCGACAGAACGCAGATGTCATTCATTAACGAATAGGTTTATGTTCTAGTAAACTCTGCTTTCTTGCAATCGCCGGTAGCAAATAAACTATCGGAACGCCTAATTGACGCTAGATTATTAATTAAAAACTAAGACTGAAAACCATTTGAGATGATGACTTTGTTCGCTCACTGCCGCAAACTCTTTAGCAATTATATGCGGTATTAGGCAGAAATAGCTTCAAAATTTGCTCAGCACACATCAGGTGGGGTTCAAATAGTCGCTATGGCTTTAGCAAATATCGGCGACGTTTTAAGAAACAGAACAGTTCCTAGTAGAGTTCGGCGCCTGTCTCTTTAGATGTAGCGTATTTGCCCTAAGAATAAAAGACGATTCACTCCGGCCCGCCCCCCCACACTGGTTACTAGGCGAAACCATACTTATCATTCTTTTTTCGTTTTCAACGAATCGTGTTTGAGACTTGAGGTATCTGGGCTGCTAGTCGTACATTTCCTAAAGGGATTATCTTGGCGGCCGTCTCAAAGCACTGGAAACCGCCGTGCAGCGCAGTTTTTTATACAACGCATATCAACTGATGTTTAAAGAGCATAAGGAACGACCGCCATAGGGACAATGAATGAATGAATGAATGAATGGGCACAGGTGGGCGTCCTCTGTTAAGGCACACGGACACTTGGTCGGCACAACACGACTAGCAAGGCGAGTAGAGTCATAGGATAATTTGGCTTTCGATGTTCCAGGATGTTAGGAATCTCTTCGTCTCCCAAATGATGGCCTGACTACCAGCGTCAGTGGGGTCCAGTTGCCGGACAAAATCTTGCATATATAAATAAATATAGGCGAGCACTGCCGAGTGTGCAAACGTATTGTAAATGATTAATAAATCATCACAATATTTATATATATATATATATACATAACAATCTATTTAACAACATTAGATCGATTTTTCAAACTCTATCTTACTTTCACACGACGATTTTTTTTAGAATTATGCATGTCTACATGGAGACCATTGCACGTGCATGATTGACGCAAACGGTCCTTTAAACAACTCTCTTCTTACCAAGTGTGTTTATGGGATTCACCGGTCATTGTACAGAAGCACCAAAATCTTTAAATCGTAGAAGTCTACCCGTATTGTCTTGGATAATACGTTTGCGATTTAGTCAATTTCCCAACGTACCCACACTAGCCCAGCATAATGGTAAAAAGATAATCGCATAGATACATTTAGTCACATATATAACAATACTAACGAGGAGATGGCCTGTCATATCACAAATACAGATACGACAGATCGTTGCAATTGCAGTTCTTCTACCCATTTGTCAAGTACAAGGGTTCCAAGCCCATAGAGATGCGTTTTTAGTAATGGTTTTTAGAGCATTGCCTATGCCGCAGTGGGACACAATTAATCAAAAACATCCCTATATAGGGAAGCTTTCGGTAGAAGCTTCAACCTACAGAATCTGCACCACTAAAAGAAACGGGAGCAAGACCTGAGCGACATACGGACGCCGTTTGGCCTTTAACGTCACGGAATCCGGCGTTAATTCGAGGGCACTTTTCATACATACTTTTTAGAAATCTTATCTGTCCGCGCATTGACGCATCCGCGTATTCATAGTGTCATTTTACGGCCTATGCAGTAGCCTGTCGGGCGAAGATCTCTACGTTCGCCCGCCGAATTAAAGCCGGATCCCGTGACATTAAAGGCTAAGCGGCGTCATGATCTCGCTCAGGGCTCAAGATAAATATTTCGTATGAGTACTAGCTGTATTTACTTGGCTCTCCGTCTCATCCATGGTTCAGCGCAATAGAAGTCAAATCAGTGGCCAAGGGCGCACACAGAAACAGCAAAATACGTCTATTTTTGTGTGTGTCTAATTTGCCTTTTCGAGCGGAAAGATTCTCTGTTTCACTACTGGTGTATCTAAGTGCCTTCTAGACTTTTTACCTGGCGCAGTGAACTGGTGTAGTGTCGCAGTCTGATCTCTGTTATGACATTGTACACTCGACGACGACGATAACAACGGTATCGGCACCGGCTGACGTCAACAACGACGTCCCCCTAATCAGCAGTGCTCGAAAAGGGAGCACCACTGGCTTTCCGTAAACAACAGTCAACAAAGCGAAACAAAAAATGATAAAGAACAAGAAGCAACAGGAAGACGACAAAGAAGGTCAGGTACACCAGAGAGAAGTAGCGCCGGTCAAACGGCAGGCGTCAAGCCGTCCCCAGCAGCATACACCGTAGAAGGAGACGAGAGACGTCGCTGTTTTTACTGTGGCGTCAACTCTAAGTGGTGCTACAACCGGCGCTAGCTATAGAACTGGGTGTAGCGCGGCCACTCGGAGTGTAACTGATAATGGCACGCTCGCCGTCCGGCAACCAGTTACGAGAGTGGCGCTCTAACGCTATGCGGCAGTCAATGACGGAGGCAATACAGAGGGCAGGGTTTAGGTCGGTTCAGGTGCTAGTAGACAGGTCTACAAAGGTAACTCGTCCTAAAGGTGTAACCAATGAGCGTATTGAGGCAGTTCTCTTTTGCCAGCCCGTCGGCTAAGCAACTTGAGAAAAAGCTTACCAAAATGTGCATTTATATAGCCCGGCAAAGTGATAAGCCCTGCTTTGCTCGCATTGGTGAACTCGTTATTGTCGCAGCGGGTAGTATGAAGAGGGCTACTCTGCTGAGAGATTTAAGATTGCATGCGGAATCCCTGTTCAATCGCGAATGAGTGACACGCAGTTAAGGATCATATTGGTGGTGTCTCATCTGTCATTTATATGTGTTGACCTAATTATCCATGAGTTGCACTCTTTAAGTGTGACTGAGATCATTCAAGTGCGGTCGAAAAACGTCAGGACAGGCTTTGTAATGCCTACAAACAGTGCCATTCTCGCATTCGCCAGTATCAATCTGCATTTGAAGTTCGTCTCGGCATAAAAACCCAGTGTGGTGCTCTACTGGGAGCCTCATCATTGTTACAGGTGCCTAAGTCTCGACCACATTAGCTCGAAGTTCGTCTGGTCGGCCCCACGTTACCGTCGTTGCGAATCCACTAAGCACCTCCGTAAAGACTGCGCTCAACCTCCGAAGTTCTGTCCCAGTAGGAGGTTTCATTTAATTTCACATTGCATACTTTCTAGCATTTTGGCCTGTTTCAGCAAGGGTGTATCAGAACGTTAGGCACGCATCTTGAGGTTTGGTAGAACTCGGCAAGATGATATGTTTTGCCAGTGGAAGGAGGAGGCGGAAACGCCTTGGCAACATTTTACGGTTCTGAACGTGAAAGCTTTAACGTAAACCATAACAACTGTGGCTGCCGAAAAAACTTAGTTACTTGGCTATTGCTTGAGAATAGACTTTTAGACGTGCATTTAGGTCGTAATGGCAACGTTTTACAGTTCAGAACGTGAAAGCTTCAGCATAAGACATAATATCATATCGAATTTCTTAAATCCCGCTATTCACCTTGCGTCTGCTGTCATTCAGATTATGCCGAACATGGCGTTACGATCGGTTTCGTTGTGCGTTGACTGGTTCTCTCGCAAACGAAGGTTTTGCATAACTATGTGAGAGAAAAACGGAAGAATAGCTTCTTTTATAAATTTCATTCTTATTCATAAACAAGACGCTTTTCAATGGAATGGGGAGAAGACGAAAACGTATTGTTTAGGAGTAAGAGTAAAATTATTGCCATATGTTGTACTGACTTGAATTGTCGGACATCACTTCGCAAAAGGCGTCATTGTGAGTGAGCTGGTTTGGTGGAGAAAGAATGTACACTTTGCAGCGTTTTTGCATTATAGCGCCTTGTGTGCGGACTGTAGCTGGCGGCCGCTCACGTCCCTCCTTTGATATTATCCCTGAAGTAAAAGAAACTGCGTTATCGATCTACCTACGAAACGAGTTATTTTCATGCAGTGTCAGCGGCGAGATGAATACAGCTTTGTGCTTACAGCTGTGTGCTATTTGCAGAGAAGTAAATCGAACGGGATACGATCTTCCTCTAGAATTTGGACGGTGTAGAAAACAATACTAAAGGTGTTCCAGCAAACAATGAGCAAGCTGTTCCCGAGAGACGTAAGTCTGCACTGTGCAAATGCACATGACGGACGTAAGTCTGCACTGTGCAAATGCACACGCAAATTTTCGTATATAAGTCCTAAATAATGTAGCACCATCGACTTGTTATTTAGCAATCTTCTTTATGGTAGGGAACAATGTCTATCGCCAGCGGTTCGAGAGTTCATCGTAGAATTAAAAAAAATGAAGACTTATTATTTAGCAATCTTCTTTATGGTAGGGAACGATGTCCATTGCCAGCGGTTCGAGAGTTTATCGTAGAGTTAAAAAAAATTAAGATGTTTTTTAATTCTAGATTTTTCTCCATCCCCCTGGGCTTGGAGTCACGGTGACTTATATCTTCAATGCACCAAGAGCTGAGCATGTTGAGATATTTAGGGTTTCCCCAACAAAGATGGCGCATACTCAGAGAGCGCATATTGAATGTTTGTTTCGCGTAGCGTTACAATAAGGAGATTGAAAACAGAAAGCTGCGCAATTTTCCTTCTTACCAAATGGCCAATTTTAATTTATTGAGGGAAACAAAATTAACACAAACACTCTCTTATATATTAGTTTTTTATTACGTTCCTGTGAAGGCCTTAATATAGCTAGGTCCCCGAGTCGAAGTGATATTGACACAGATGATCGACTGTCATTTTTACAGAAGTTTAGAGGGCATCATTTTATTGAGCTCGGAGCCGTAATTATGTGTGCATATATATATATATATATATATATATATATATATATATATACGAACATGTATAATAGTTTAATCATTAGTCAGGCAAGGTTTAACGGTACTTTTAATTCCTCAACAAGCAGAACAGTTTTGCATATTTTTTTTTGAAAACGCCGTCTCACTTTATCGGTTCTTGCCATTATTCATTTACGTAGGTCGCGTCAGATCACCTCGGTGCAGTATGACAAAGTCGAAGATGACAGGTGGGGTGCATCACAATTGACATCATCTGTCGCAGTTAGTAGAAAAGCCATACGACCTTGTAGATACAGTGTTTCTCTTCTAGTTTTCGCTAAGTAGCTGGGTCGTCTCATTGAGGGTAATTACCCCTCAAATGTAGTAGGTAGTCTCGCCACATACTAGGTATTCGCTATTACCACAAGGACTGCTGGGGAAACCCTAGATACCTCAACATGTCCGGCCTTAGGTGCATTGACGATATACCACACGGTGAGTTTTAAGCCCGTAAGGAACGGATTATGGTCTAGATTTAAAAACAATCTTCTTAAAAAAATTAATTCTAGGTTTTTATCATACTCTTAAACACTTGTCAAATAGCACAATGCTAATATGACTGAACGTGGTCTGCTCCGTATGCCTTCCGGTAAAACCAACTCAGCTTCAGCAGTCGGCCAATCGGGCCGTGATTTCAACTTAACTTCAACTATCTGAGACGTCGTTTGCAAGTCCGCCCTATAAGTTGCAGTCTCGTTCTGGCCGCACTGCGAAGTATTTTGGCAGAAGCTGAAGAGCAGAATTGCAAGCATTAAGATGGTCGTTAAAGCAACCAACTAAGACGGTCGGTTTAATGGAACACGTTATCCTAATTGGTGCGTTTCTGCAAAGCCAGAAATAAGGTTCTTCCTCTGCGCACCACCGCCGCTTTTTCATATATATATATATATATATATATATATATATACATATATGCAAAGGTATAATTGAATAAAAAACATCTGACTTAGCGCATATGTATGTATGCATGCATATATATATATGTATATATATATTCAAAATTCGAGGCGAAACATGTTGCAGAAACGTATCTGTAAGTCGTCAAACGGCAACAGTACCGTGCGCGGCGGCAGAAGCCAGCTTGCAGACTCGAGCACCACCCGGCAGGAGAACGAGGGGAAAATCTGTCCAGACAGAGAAGTGTCCGGACGGAGAAGGGAACTCTAAGCTACTACGATTATTACTACTTTTTACTACTACTACTACTACGACCACTACCATTTCCACTATACGTGCTGATGATATGCAGTCAGTCGAGCAAGCGAGCGAGAAACTCACTCTGGTCTGTCGTGTAAGCAAGCGGCGACTAGCCATGCCAGCAAAAAGACAAACGTGATTGCGTAACCGGCAATTTACGCCATAGGCGTCCCAAAGGCCAGACGGTCGCCAAATACGTGCCGGTCGAGGCAATTTAGCTACGCTCTTTCATATCTCTCTCTCTCTTTCTGCTCTCTCTCTCTATATATAAATATATTTATATGTATCTCTTTCTCTCTATTTCAATGTCTCCTCGTTGTCTCAGTCTCTCACTGCTCTGCTCTCAATGTGTACGCTGGGTGTTGTGGTCTTGGTCTGTCCGAAGATGAGTCCACGCACCAAAATGTGTTGAAGCTGCTATCGGCGCGCTCGGAACGGAACGCCAGGATAAGGTCAGCTGTCAGCTCGTCGGACAACAGTGGTTTGCGCCGGCGACGTCGACTCTTTGTCTATTGTTTAGCTCGCCGGCGCATCCGCGCATATGCAAGTCTCTAGCCAGCACAATCTCCACCCAGCTCTGCTGCTGCTGCTGTTGCTTGCTCAGCTGCTCCCACCCAGAACGAAGGAGAAACCCACAGTACTGTCGTTCGTAGCCGTGCGACCATAACTTTAGTGTATATGACCCTCGTAATGTTTCTTTGCTTTTCCTGTTGCTCCCTTCAGCTCTCTCTATCTCTATTCTTCTCCCTGTTTGTGTTTTCCCTATTCCTTATTGTCGTGTATGCGTTTTTATTTATACGTCCTCTTTTCTTTTTCTTCGTTATCCCCTCTTCTCGCTCGTTTTCTTTTCCGCTGTCTCTTGTAGTCGCACTTGCTTTCTGTTGCGCTCTGGTGTAAAACAGAGCTTCTCGCCTGGGCCAACGTCGCCTGGGTTCTGTGCGAAACTTCCGCTGTTCCTTCACCCCACCATAATCTCCGTTCATGCTTTCCTGCCTTTTGACCCCTTCTCGGCTCGTATTTAAGGGGCGATGGTGGTGGTGGACGTGCTAATAATATTAGTAGTACCAGGCTCGTCCTTGCTTCTCTGGCGTATATATATATATATATAGTATATATATATAGATATAGATGATATATAGATATAGATAGATAGAGATATATAATATGATATATATATATATATATATAGATATATATATATATATAAATATATATATATATATATATATATATATATATATTTATATATATATATATATATATATATATTATATTGTGATGATTTATTAATCATTTTACAATACGTTTGCACACTCGGCAGTGCTCGCCTTTATATATATATATATATATATATATATATTGTACGCATATGCACTTATTTACATACATATATCCGCTTACATTAGGGCAGCACAACATAAATCTGTCTTTCGGGGTGGAGGAAGTGTGCCAGGTCTTACGGTCACTTCTGAAGAGAAAGAACTCAGGGCCCAATCAGATCTGCTATGAGCGCTGGATCCAGTCACTCCCTCTCCTGGCAGAAACTCTTTGTGATTTCTTTAATGAAATTATAAAGAGGGGCGGATGCCTAAGGTCTGGCATGTCGACAGGCTTTCTCTTCTGTTCAAGGGCAAGCATAGTGATGACAAACAGGATCCAAATCTCTATCGTGGATTGGCGTCAGAACGCACAATAAAGAATATTTTCTGTAAGGTGATTATCCGGCGGATTGAGCACGTGGCTGAAGAGGCATTTCTACCGGAGCAATGCGGCTTTAGGAGAGGCCGAGGCACCCGTGATGCAATCCACGTTCTCCAGTCAGAAATCGAGCGAGCTGTGTCACAACCCAGAGATCATCTGTATGCAATCTTTATTGACTGCGTCAAGTCCTTTGACAAAGCCCCTCGCTATCTGCTGGGTGAAGCATTCCGATAAGCAGGAGTTCCTGAGTGTAATAGCAAATTTCTTTGAGGAGGACACCTTGTTGGTAGACGGTGAGCAGGGTGTATTGGAGATTAAGCAAAATGTGGGAACTCCGCAAGGAGACCCGCTGAGCTGCGTCTCGTTTACACTTCTCCTTGCTGATCTCGTCGGTTACGTCCGACAGGAGTACCAAAAAGCCGTGGTGGTGATGTATGCAGATGATATCGTGGTCGCTCATCGCGGCCTAGGTGCCATCGAGCGCATTACCTCAATGATAGGGGCGTTCCTTGTTTCAAAGGGACTTGAGATAAACACCAGGAAGACCAAAGCCATGAAACTCAGACGTGGAGGTCAATTGGCTGCCAGAGACGTTATACGTTGCTGCGGCCAACCATTGGAGTTTGTTAACTCTTTCCAGTATCTTGGCCTTCGGGTTCATTATACGGGAACGACGTTCACAGCGCATATAAACGAAACAGTACGGAAGGCACTTGTCTCTCTTTACAGGGAATTAGGCAATGTCCGCAGACTGTCCGTTTTCTCAGCAGTGAGGCTCTTCATGCTCAAGATTGTTCTGGGGCTGATGCATGTCCTTGACAGGGTGTGAAACCACCTCACACTGGCGAATTTTAACCAGCTTGAGAGGTGCTTCTCATCATATATGAGCGAGTGCTTTGCTTGCCTATTCGAGCAAGGAGCCGCTTTGTGTATCTCATGTCAGGCTGTCTACCGGCTACTGAAACAATCCGACTAAGGCTAAAGATGCCGCGTACAGTACCATACGAATGTTTTATTTCTGAATGGGAAGCTAAAGTCGAACAGGCCAGACGGGAGGGCGGTGGTTTGGACGTTTTCAATGCCGTGCATCTTTGCTCTGGTCCTGCTTGCAGATGCATACGCTCAGCTTTGGTGTTCAACATGATTCAATACAGGGTTCGTTTTCGGCTATTTTAGTGCTACTATAGTCACAATCTAGGTGGGGCGTCGGTCGACAGATTTCACGAAACACTCTTTGATTTCGTTCCTGCTCTTAGCTTTTCTATTTTTAATGCGTATATATACATATATATATATATATATATATATATATATATATATATATATATATATATATATATATATATATATATATATATATATATCAAATGCACCTTTATTTTGTCAAAGGGGGACATGATACCATATTTACGTTTTACAAACTGTTACCTAGATTCATAGAACACTCAAGTTACCTGTGTGACGACATCTGCGCCACAAGCATTTTGAGTTCTCAGTGCCCTAGCCATTTGCCATGAAAATATGTTATTTACGCGATCCGTCTTTGCAATTTGTTTAGACGAGATGGTGCTACCGCTTCTAAGCTTGTTTACACGAATGCTAAAATAGTTAGATAAATTTGACGATTTTATAATTCGATTGTACATGCGATAGTCCGCTCTGGACTGCAGTTCCCAAACAGGGCTTAACACAATAGAATTTTGGGTAATGTTACATCTTAATGAGATACGTCGAATGAACTTCCTCTGTACACGTTCCTTTGCTTCAATGTATTTGCCTAAGTAAGGCCGCCAAACCTCACAACAATACGTACATTTAGGGCCAACTAAACTGTTATAAAGCCTTATGTAAAAATTCCAATCATTAATTATAAAACAGCGAAATATTGTATTAGATATAAGAGTACTTTGTCGGATAAATTGTGTGATATGAGCGCTAAAATCCAGTTCCGGTGTACATACCCCGATGTCCCTAATGCTATTTAAAATGGGAATAGCCTCACCATGCAGCATGTAGTTATGGGCTCCCTCTAAACACAATACTGCACACTTAGGCACTGATATAAGCATTTCGTTATCCACACACAATTTAGAAACTGCCTCAATTGCACTCTGTAGAACGTGTCTTTTTATATATAAATATATATATATATATATATATATATATAGGGTCATTCAAAACAATATGTACTTACGTACGTTCCTATGGAAAGTTCTGCACAATGGAGTACACATTGCTAGCTTGCGTAGCGAATAGCCAGATTAAGGAAAGTCATAAAAAGTCGATATGTTGTCAAGTCTTACAATAACGCTTTTACGTGCAAAATAGTCAAATGTTTCCATTGCGACCAGAAATGTACGTCTAAAAGACTACTCTCAGGCAATAGCAAATTTAATGCCCATCATTCTCGTAACAAAGTGATGGTGCGGCGTTAAGTAATAGGTAAGTCAAAAAGTTCGTCGGCATTTTTACCCGATTTTAAATAGCCTTATTTATGCAGACAGCAGTATTTTTATTCAATTGATATATTGACCGTTTTGTTCGATAACCTTCGCCCATCGCCTCGGTAGATCCATGATTCCTTTCTCCCAGAACGTCTTGTCCTTCTCGTCGAAATATTGAGTGAGGTGATTTTTTATAGCCTCCAAAGATTCAAATGTTGTGCCATCAAGGAAGTTCTGGAGAGACCTGAACAAGTGATAATCAGATGGTGCAAGGTCGGGACTATAAGCTGGGTGCGGCGGCACATCCCAGTCAAACTCCGCCAATTTTTGCCGGGTGGCCAAACTTTTGTGTGGTGTCGCCTTATCATGTTGAAAAGTGACGCCCCACCTGTTTGACAATTCCGGGCGCTTCGTTGCTACTGCAGCCTTCAAATCTTCGAGTTGTCTGCAGTAACGACGGAGTTGATCGTCTGACCCATTGGAAGCAGCTCAAAATACACGACGCCCTTACAGTACCACCAGCAGCACACATAACCTTCTTCTGATGAATTTCGGGTTTAGGGATAGCTGCGGCCTGAGAACCTCTGGGGACCCAACTTCTTTTCTGTGTTACGTTTCTGTAGAGTATCAATTTTTCATCGCCGGTTATCAATCACCTCAGAAATGGCTCATTCGAGTTCTTCCGGAGGAGTGCGTGACAGGTATCGACTCGCCCTTCAAGCTGCCTATCATTGAGGTTGTGTGGTAGCCAGATATTCCGCTTGCACGAGAAACCTGCATCATGGAGGCGATTCCAAACGGTTCCGTGGGAGACTCCTGTTACATCTTCAATTTATTTTATCGTCAAACCTGGGTTCGAAGTAACCAGGCTTATGACTTCGTCGGTCTCCACAACATTGGGTCGTCCTGACCTCGGTTCATCCTCGTGATTGAAGTTTCCGCAAACGAAACGGTAAAGTTGGAACCGGTATACCGTCGCGCCGCCACGGGTCTGCTCCTGAATGTAAACACCCAGCCGCACTCTCAGGCGGCCCTGCTGCAGAGCGCGGGAATTTCAAAAATGTGGTACCAGAAAGCCGACGAACTTTTTGACTTCCGATATGGCTGTCGACAAAGCTTAGTTACTTGGCAACTACGTAACGCAGCACCATCACTTTGGTTTGAAAATGGTAGGCATTACATTTGCTATTGCCTGAGAGTAGTCGTTTGGACGTACATGTTTAGTCGTAATGAAAAAAATTTAAACGTAAAACATAACAATCATCATACGACTTTATGACAACATATCGACTTTTATGGCTTTTCTGGCTATTCGCTTCTCGCTACGCAAGCTAGCAAAGTGCGCACTGCGCAGAATTTTCCGCCAAACACGCCAATATAATCGGTTATGCGTTGACTGGTTCTCCCGCAAACGTAGATTCTGCACAAGTATGTAGGTGAAAAAAAGCAGAAGAACTACTTTTATACATTTTATTATCTCTCTTAAACAAGACGCTTCCGCCACCTTTTTCCATTAATTTTTATTTTTTTGCCGAGTTCTATTAAACTTTAAAATAAGTACATATTGTTATGAATGACCCTGTATATATACAGTAGTGCTGAGGACAAGCTACAGCCAAGAGGAGGCGATGAGAGCCTCCTCGTCTCCTTATCTGTGCATACTCTAAATTAACCAAAATGTTTCTTTATTTTGCTGTGTTGAATATCACCGATAAGCAGCCGCTATCGAGTGTCTTTGTGCAGAAGGCTGCATGCTAAAAGAGTGAATTTTCTTGAATACTCAAATAAACAGTGCGAGCTATGGCCCAGAGGTATGCCGCCCCGATTGTGTCTGGAAAGTGTTCTGTCATCTGGGTCCTGAGCCCTGAAGACTTTTTTTTTTTAAGAGTCAGCCTATTTGGGGCATCGACCTATTAGTAGAATGGCGTTGCTAGGCTCAGGCCTACATTCTCCACCTATAGAGTAGTTTCAGACAGAACGTCGCTTACTTGAATCTCCAACTGCTCTACCATCCTGTCCTAAACGAATACTGTTGGCTGATGACAATGCGGGCCAGTTGCCACAAGGCAAGGCACACGCCATGCCATAATTATTTCTAGAAACAACATGTCGGCGCAAAATTGTCACATGGCTGCCGCAGTTGACAAGATCGAAGAGTTCGATACGCCAGCAACCTGGGAGCTGTCGTACACCCCAGTCATGTGTCGGCGTGGTTTATGTAGCTAGTACGCAAGACTTTACTGGTGTCTGGTGTGCTTGATTGCAGGCTTTACTATCATTTTTATATAGGAGTGAGGCTCTATTCCTACATTCAGACATGCCGGGAGTGTATACTTAACACATTAAGAAAAGATGGCACACTTTGATGGTGATCTTGGTTTTTGTACTTGATTATTCCACGCTGTCACAAGGATTTGTTGTTAGAAAAGCCCGCTTAAAAATGCAACATTCCTGAGAGGTTCTGCATAAGGGCCAATTGGACCCCAGAAAAACTTTCTTGGAAAGTCCTATAGAATTAAAAGACCAATCTTAGGCCCTCTGAAGTGTCTACGATGCAATTCCGGGGAGTCACACACACAACAGGGAAAGTCCGATAGTTTCTAGTTGTATAGCAGAAAAATAAATACCCCAGTCAAGGCTGCTCTCTAAAGACAGCAACGTCTAGGGAACGAGCAGACCCGCCTGCCAAGACTTCCAACAGGCAGAATTCTTGGAAGGGCCATTCTCGTGAGAGTAATTGTAGTGAAAAGAATCAACAGAAGAGCAGGCTCGGGCATTCCAACCCCATAAAAAGATCCTTCAAATTTCCCGGCAGTGTGTTTGATGTAATTTACCTGCAAATATGTTTGAGGTTTGTGGCTTTCATGCAGTGAGGGCAAAGATGTCGCGCCCAAAGAAATGCTTTAAGTTTTAACGAACTGATCATCATTTATCATCCTAAATTTGGCAGGTTGCCTGCGTAAACTATGGAAGCAGCCAAACGAAGAAAGCAATAACGACATAACGCTATTACTACCTGCAGTTTATGCAACTTAAACTCGTCTCTTCAAAAAGCACTAGCAGAAAAAACTGGTGAGTGTCGGGGTCGACTTTAAAGACTTTGAATAAACGTGTCATTTTAAAAACTGGGTAAGGACTACTAGGCGAGGACAATGCTTGAACAGCCGCCAAAGCTCTTCTCGCAACAGGAGAAACGGCCAAACCCCCTGAAAGCACTAGTAGATGCATCCTGCTAAGCCACCAGACAGCACCCCACAGCGATACTAGTGATCACAGACACCCGCACTACTAATAAAGAAGAGGTTTACAAAACAATAAGACCTTCGTGTCAAGCCTCAATGGAGGAATAGCGTAG
This sequence comes from Dermanyssus gallinae, assembly GCA_003439945.1. Taxonomy (NCBI): domain Eukaryota; kingdom Metazoa; phylum Arthropoda; class Arachnida; order Mesostigmata; family Dermanyssidae; genus Dermanyssus; species Dermanyssus gallinae. Next base: position 55,904 of record QVRM01002506.1, on the reverse strand, counting down.
ACTAACGCCGCAGCATCTCCAAGACCTCTTGTTTATATATTAAATACTGTAGCTTGTCTCCTAAGAGTTTCTCAGTAGTTGACAAATGAAGGCCAGAAAAGTTGTAGGAGAAGATTTGTCGCAGGTTTTTGAGTGTCGCTTGGTCATTATAAACTTCGACTTTGACCGACTAAACCAGGTTAGAAGGGACCACCTGGGGGTCGTTCCGGCTGAATGCGCAGAGGCTTCACTCACACTCGGAACCATTCTAATTGAGCTCTGGCGTTTAGCAAACCGATCCCATTAGACACCTCTATTCTGCCTAATGAACTAAACTGACGACACCTTCAAACTGAAAGAGTTAAAGTTTTGAGACAAAGCTGTGTAGGGTTTTCCATACAAGTCCTGACGTTCAACGTTTCCCTGCAACACTTTGTGATGTGCAGACAACAGTACCTACCCCAAAAAGATAGGACAATGTCGAGGTAGCGAAAGTGTTATACAAACCCTACCTGATCTCTTTGTAGAAACAGCCCATTCGAGCGTGCGGCTCGTCCATCGCACCGGAATTTAACAGTCTTGGTCATGGCAACATTCACTGTAAGACCGCTAAACGAAAACTAAAATTTAAATTAACGTAGAGTGTTCTGTAGTTTTGTTCAACTTCGGCTATAACAAGGTCATCTGCATATAGCAGGGCCATCACACTAGGATGGCGATCAGTAGAGTAATGAACAACAGTGGGCTCAAGTTAGCTCTCGCTGAGCTATTTTGTTGTTTGACTGAAGAGCTCATGTTCGCACATGCCGCCATCTTGTATAATTTGGTTTGCTTTTAGAAATGTCGTGAGCAGTTGTAGCATTTCCGCTCTAACTCCGGCCTCGGCCAGGCTCTTAAGAACAATGGATATAGAGGTAGTGTCAAACGCCGACTTTAGGTCAATGCAAATCGCAAATAAGAGTAGTTTTTTTCCCAAGAGATTTGCCTATTTCATCAAATAATACATATCACGTTGCAGCTATTGAAATTGAATATTCTGATGAGTTAGAAAGCTGGTAAGGCTATCTGTGACAAGGCTGGAGAGTGTGTTGTAGATGCGACTCCTTTATGCAATCGGTCGCCACGAAGATGGATCCATCAGGTCTATTCTGCTCTTAGCAATTATTTCTAGTAATCATACCATTTGCCAAATGCCTTCTCTATATAGGCATCTAATAAAAATGTCTGCCAAAGAGTGATAAGAAGATCGGCTTGCATTTTGTGCTCGCTCCTTGCAAAAGTGGGCCCCAATGCCTAACGTTTTTGGAAGATTATCCACACAGAAGCCACGAGTGCCCTGTGGTGGGCTTTAACCTTTTATGCGCCGTAAAATTCTCTTCAAATCGTATCTGTCTGGGTAAACGCCAACCGAAAAACAGCTCTTCATGCATGCGTCAATTAATACGACGAAATCAACGTCACACTGGAACGAAGTGTCGCAAGCTTTTAAGAACATACTGCTGGAAAAGAAAAGGGGTGCCCTTCGAGTTCGCTCGCGCTTCCCCGAGGCTTTCGGGGAACACACCCGCCAGGAGTAATAACGGGAGTTTTCAAATTGCATCAAGCAGCTAGCTATTTTGATATCTTTACAAAAAACATAATACGGTTAATGTATCATAATGCGCGCATGTTCTGTACTTAAAGAAAAAACAAAAAAAGGTATTGTTCATAGCGAACACTAGAATAGGGTGAGCTGGATCTTGTTGGCAATCTGCACGACATGACTGAACAAAATGTGAGTTTAGCCTATATATTTTTCTGCGTCATTGCACAATATGATTGTGTATTGAAATCAAACAAGTCCATACTTACTGTGATCCTTGGCTATCCGTGAATAGCGTGGTACTTACAAACCTGCTAAACCCGGACATTTCGGTGTACAAGGCATTTATATTGCCCAAAATGGTTTCCTATTCCTTCCGCAGTTTCATATGACTCCGGTATTTACCGATAACGCTTATAGAGTTATGCAAGGCGAGTCGGCGTTCGATATTTAAGTTGCGTACAAACTACGCACTGTTTTTTTACATGTAAGGTCCGAAAACGTTATCTTTACGATGGACCTTGCAGAACGCATGAGTTCTAACAGCGCCGTAGTTCAGTGGCCTTTTACACAAATATACCTCCACTACGAGCGACGACTATAGCAAATTGAATAAGTTCATAAATCGTGTATGATCCGTCAGCCATCTAAGAACAGAACAAATGTAGATGCAAAGGTAAAATTGATCAACACAATACAACGGAGGCCAAAGGAAACGCAAATTAAATCAACCTTATCGTGCACGGGAAACATCGACGAGGGCAACTGGCAGTGCGTCACAGCGTACAAATAACAGCGTTTCAAACAGAATTTTGTGCAACTGACATCAAAGGTGTAGCATCGAGCTCGAGCGACAAATTCAGGGTAAACCACATTTGAGTTCAGAGACAGCTTCACCACAACATCCTAGACATTTTGGCTTGTTCATATTCTATGCGGCAGCAACAACCGGACGTGCTCGCTTTGCAAGGCCACCACACTCGTTTATAGGCTGATATTCGATGTACCGTCTATATTGGGATTGCTCTTGGTTTAGACCAGGAACTAGAGAGAGATTGCACGGCCGCACGAATCAAACTGCGTCGCACACCACAAAGTGTTATATAATCCCATTTATTTATTTCACTCATATTGAGTGTGCATATAACATAGATAATTATACTAATTATACAATTATACAGTCAACTGCTCGCGGCATGAAAAGTGATGGTAGTGACAAAGTGTTATATAAATGGCTCGAGACGAAAGGGTCAGATGAAAGGAGGTGTTCTTCCGAGTGTTCCTATGGTTTTAAGTTGTAACATGAAAACAACATGCACAAATGCCAAACAAGGGCAACGCACTCGGGCAAACTCATTGTGATTGGCACTGTCGGTGCATAGGTGCAGAGGTATAGGTAGCTATAAACGTTCGATCAGCTACAATGGTTAATTAGTTTTGACCATGAATTAACGCCTAGCTAACACCTCAAAGGTCAAATGCATGCATGTCCGTAGCGGACACTAAAATAAGGTGTGTTGCATATAATGATTCCGCGGGTCGAACTTTGAATTTCCGCGTCATGATCTATAAGAGCAGTTAGAACAACGCGCGTCATGCGTTGTTCGCGCACCGTCCGCTGAAGCCGGTAGTGTCAGCTATATAAAAGGGATGTGCGCCATATTGCTACCCCGACGGTGTGTAGCGACAGCGTAGTACTGCATTAGAGTGGTGAGTGGAGGTAGACAGGCAGGCGCAGGTATATATATATATATATATATATATCGATGTCGTAAATTCAGTTTTGAGAAGAGAGTAAGTTCTGGCGGCAAAACGGCTTAGTACATACCGCCAGGACATGTTGAATGAGAGTGTAACCGAGTGATATCACGAAGAGAGGCGGCTTCGACGTATGGCTCTCTGCCGTGCGGTTTCGTTGGCAACAGGGTGTGTCAGATCTTCAATGTTGTCTATCTGCACGCCATTTTGTCATGTTTAGTGTACTTTGCAATGTTGTTTTCCGCATCCTGGCCCATTATTGTCGTGTGCCATTTGCGTCACTAGGCCATGTGGACTATGGTTCTTGATAATACGTGATACGATAATACTAGTGTCGTATACGTTTGCACTCTTTTCATTGTCTGCAACCGACTGATTGAAGCCCAGGGGTTCAGTTGAGTAAACATACGCCTCCCTCTAAGTCGTACTAACTAGAAACGCATTGCAATTTATTAGGCCATCTAGTTGTAAACTCAACAAAAGGGCTAGTGTAATTTTAAATGGGCACTATTTAGCAGGGTGTTGTATTTTTAGTCATTGTAATGCTTTGATTCGAAGGGTATAGTAGTAGTAAGAACCTCAAGAGTGACTTCTGGATGGTTGATTCTGCAATTCATAAATACCTAAAATAAATCGGACGATCTACGCACATAAGTTTTGCCTGAAGTAACTAGAGTTTGGACAAAAAGTACAACTTTTTTAAAACAAATATTATGTTAATATCTCAAAGAAGCTCTGAAAAAACGGAAAATTCAATCAAAGGCTGATAATAGCGAGACTTTGTGAGGTCGTAGCCTTAGAATTTTGAGCGTGATACGTCTTATTGTACACCTTTGATTGCATTGACTTCTGGTGTGCGCCAAAATTTAAAGCTACTTGCATATTATTATAAAGAAACTAGATTCGTGACTAGCTCATTAGCTCATAATAACTTAGAGATTTGTCAATTTAATTACTTTCTCGGCTATATAAAAATATATAAGTACATCATTTTGTGATCTGTGCTAATGAACAGCTCCTGCATGACCACACTGATTGTTAGGGGATGGTCGCCGGCCAGCAATAAATGCCCAAAACCTAACATACATCAGAGAAAATTTAGTAAATTGGTATAGGGGTCTTTATGTTTAATTGAATGTTTTGAGAATGCATGGTTCAGATGCATCACTAGCAGCCTACGTGCTTAGTGTAGGACTCACAAACTCACTAAACCCGGATGCCTCCCTAGACTCGTCTTTGCCGTTCTCCTTCATTCAGCTCTCAAAAGCGTCTTTGCCGTTCTCCTTCATTCAGCTCTTCCTACCTATCATCTCGCATGCTTACCTGCGATTATATAGGAGGTTCTGCCATTTCGTAAGCCGTCCTTCAGGGTGCATCGAGACCAGGAGGGCCCGGCTGCTCTCCCGGGGCCCTCCCCCTTCCTCGGCTTCTCGTCTTGACCATTCCCCCGAAAAACCCGCTCAAGTTTCTCCCGACTGAACGCTTCATTAACTGTTTTGAGTCTTAAAACGGCTTATGCGCCTCTCGTTTTCCTAAAAGCATCATATTACAGAACAGTGTGTTCTACATTTTCGGCCTCTCCAGAGTCATACAGTACGCAGGTGTCGCCAATAGCCTTCTTTATCCTTGATATGTAACTGGCCGTGTCCAGCCAGAACCTGAGTCGTCAGATAGGAAGGTTCCCAGTGTCGGCGGTTGTATCAACACCCTGAGGTCCGGCATACTCTTGGTCCAGCTCCTCGTGGTCACATTTGTTCTCTCACCTGCGCCCATTTCCTCCTGCCAGGCCAATATTGTGGCACTCCTGACCCTGGTAGGATCCAGGTCTTCATCATGACATATTTTACTGCTTTCAGCAACTAGAAGCTCCCATGGCAACATTTTGGCTTGGACCATTTAGGGCTTCAGTCAAGATCGTCCGATATGCCCGGCTTACCTTAGGGCTCCCCTATTTTTCGCTGTCCGCAATGATATCCCTCTGAAACTGGGACTGAATAAAGCGCCGGTGATTCGGAAGCCAAGAGTCTTCTTTTCTCCTCAGCCACCCCACCGACCTTAGGCATGATGCGCGTCAGATTCAAAGAGACCCGTTGGGCAATTTTGGCTGCGTCCTAGAGATAATAGGAGTTCTGCATATAGATAGAAAAAGGAGAAAAATAATACAGTAAGGGGTGCATTATATGGTCGCGGCAATACGTGTTTTAGGTGGTATGTATACGGGATGGTTCGGGTAGCAAAAGTAGACACAGGAGGCGTCTATATTGCTGTGTGCACTTTATTCTATACAACCATTCAGCGTACCACAAGCTGCGGGTAGCGACTAAACAAAGAAAAAGCTGCTTAAATAAAAGAAAATACAAGACCGAACCACATATCCTAGGGCTAAAACTACCGCGTGACAACCCTCATTAATTTGTTACATTTTATATAAAAAGAAGGTGCGGCGGCAGGGTGGCGGGTAGATGTGTCGTCAGCCTCGCAGTGAAACACAACGTGAGCACGTTGGGAAATAACGAGCGTTAACGAGGTAACAACAAAACCTGCTAAAACCAGCGAAAAAGAAAGTTCACCGGCGGCTATAGATAGAGAGATGCAAATATATTTGTAACAAAAGTACGTGAATCCGGCCCAGCCTAAAAACGGGCGAATCATTTACTGACTCAAATTTTCTGAAGGAAAGCAAAATAACTTAAAATCTGCGTAGCTGAGGATGCAGGATCCAGACGAAATAACGCAGTATCTCTTACTGCTACACCAGGAGCTTAATCTGCTACCATATATAATACATGTTTTACTAGCATTTAAGAAGAATGCGAAAGCAGTAACAACAGATACACAGAAGACTCTCTAACAATATATAAATCCCTATCAAATACCGCTCCTAAATGCACGGGGATATTAGCCATATTAAACCGAAAATATATAAGGTCCGCAAACATTTGGAGGACAACACTAGATTTAAATGGACGTGCTCGTCACTTCCACATTGTCAGGGCATCAGACATCACCCGGAACAGAAGCTCGAAAAAGAAATAGCTGTCGAAAATTAAAAACACTTTTGACATGGATGATATTGTCTAGTGCTATATGTCCGCAAAGGAAGCTATCGATAATGGGAACCTTACGTGTAAAGTTTTTAAAGCAGGAAGATTCTCTCTAAAAAAGTGGGTCACCAGTTCCCGAGAGATAGCAGTTTACCTGTAGCGGGACGAAAACTACATAATTACAGTTACCAACACAAGTTTTAAGATATAAGGTGTACGGTGGAATCAATGAGTACATTAAGGGTTTTCACGAGTAAGGTCAAAGCCGAACTCTGTTGAAACAAACAGACGAAACGCACACGGGTTGTAATAAAAGCAATAGCACAAATGTATGACCCCCTGGGCATTAAAACTCCAGACACATTTTCTTCGTCAAGTAGTAATATATTTATTTGCAGTTTTATCACGATACACATATATTTAATATTTGCTATCTACCCTGTGATGTTGGCCATCTACCCTGTGATTTAGGCCATCTACCCTGTGAAAAGTTAAAGGAAGTATACAGCTACAGGAGTTAAGGCGACCCACATTGAATTGGAGCACAGTTAGGAGCTACGCATGTCGCGGCATCGGCGAAATAGTACGCAGACAGTATCGGGAGAGAACATTAAAATCGAGAGATTATTGTAAGACCCTAGCGGGGGTTGTCGACAATTACACTCATTCTGCGACTCTAGCATAAACGCGTGCGGCTTTCTTTTTTTGCAGGCAAAGACAAGATGACGAGGAATTAGCCGCCTAAAAGAAAGCTTTTCTTTTCACAAACGGGAGCTATTAGAAGCAATTCAACGGCCAGAACGGTCAACAGAATCAGTGAGGTAATCGACCCGCGAAGAGCGCTCACCACTTCTCGGCGTGACCATGCGGCGATGCTGGGCTGGCCGTCAGGGACACCCCGGTCTGATGAAAGGCGTTCATGTCCAATAAAATTACGAACCCAACGTACGAACACAACTTAAACAGGTCCAAACGGACATTAAACATTTAAATATGCACATGCGTTTATCGAGAGAGACAGAGAGTAAGCAACAAGGACCAGACCCACTAGACAACTAATATATGAAACAAGCTTCTCTTTGCGAACGAAAGCGGTAAGGGTAATGGTATTGGTAAAAACATCCGTATGTAACTGTAGACATTATAAATGCGACAGCAACAGGGAAGATGGCAGGAGGGAAGTAGCGGCAACCGAATTCGAAAACAAACAAATCCATTACGTAAGCTCATTCAAGACGATGCCTTCACGCGGGAAACACAGAAAAAACTACATAAAACACAGCAGACTGTCGCAACACAATGCATTGTAAGACGAGCAATCGTTGATCAGGTGCAGGTTGGGTATATTGGTCTTTTTAGAGCCTTATTTGCTTGTGTAGTGTTACAAGAGCTTCACGCATTTTACTGCGCAGCAGGAGAGCAAGCAAACATACGCCATCACAAACGCCATAAAACACAATGACACAAGGACCATAATAGGCGAATTCGGGATAAACTCGTACGGACAACCAAACGACCCTTCTAAAAAAACTGGGCTTAAACCTAGTCGAATTCAAGGGAATTAGCTGCAATACTTACATACATAGAATTAATTGTAAACAATAGACAACTAACATTCACCAACACTACGAGGGATAGAAATACAACAACCGCCACCCCAGCAAAACCTACTTTGTGGTTACACGAGTATACCGTTATCCAGACACAGGACGCACACTCATCACACCAGCACACAACACGGCAATAATACTCTTGAGCAAGCTGATTAAACTAGGAGAGATTTTCCATCGAGCGCCCACTGGCCAATCTGTTGGGTCCTACACACGCCGGAGAAGAAAAAAATGACGCAGACAACGTCCCATGCATTACATTAAACATCTGGATATAGGTCAGATTCTAAAAATACCAATATACCTTCTCTGTCCACCAGAAAGATAACTAAAAAAGGTGAAACGCACAGTAGTAGGTCTGCAAAGGCCGACACTTCTTAATGGGGCGCATGACCCGGACGAACGGCGCAAGACGCCGTAAAAACTCCACCACGCTAGGCAAGCATTCTCGGCAAATTACATCGAAGAGCCAGTATTAAACATCTAATTCCGGTTGTTGATATAGGCCGCGAATAACCCCAAAAGACACTAGTGAGATAGCCTTGAGAGAAATAATGCAAACATTTGGATACATATGCATAGATTAGGCCATCTGCTCGAACCGTCGTTCGAAACCGGTCGCACGCGACGAAACGCGAGTTCGCGTCTATTATCGTTGCGAGCAGCAACAGTGGGACGAAGGGTGTGAAGCGAGAGTTGAGTGAACTGCAGCAGCGCGGGAATCTCGACCAATCAGTGACGAGCCCGAGGCACGGCTCCCCGCAGGTCCGCAATTGCCATTGCTAGTTCACAGCGGCACAACTGTCAGTTCTGCAGACCCAGTTGCACCGGTGAGCGCAAAAAAGCTGGCGGAGGACGGAGACGAAAATACGGCGCCACCGTACTCTCGACCCGTACCAAAATAGAATTTCGACAGCAGCGGCCAGTCAAGACCTGCAGTAAGATCAGCGCAACAAGGCGGCACTCAGGTGGCACTCATCCAAACGGGGCAGTCGCAGAAAAACACAGCCAATCGGCACAGCCCAGGTGTTATCGGTGCAGTCAAGCGGGCCGACCCCATTGTACTGGAGCAGCTCTGCTGCCAATGAGATGACCCACTTGGCGCAATTGTCATGAACTGCAAACAGTGTCCGAAAAAATCCGCATTCCATCCGAAGCGCAACACAGCTGACGAAAAGCGACCGAGCGACTAACTCGTCACGATGTGGAACTGTAGATTATGCACGAAGCTAAATCTAGATCAGCCTCATAGTGTGCATGCTGATTTTTGCAACACTACGTGGTGGCCACTCAAAAAATGTGAACCCAAAGACATACATTTGCCACTTAGAGGCCATTAAACGGCAACAAATGGCATGACGCCAACAAATGCACCACCTGGCACTAAGACGGTGCGCATTGAGGTAGAGCAAGGTGGATTTCAAACAACACAAGCGCTCCACCAGGAAAGACAAAGACTTCCTCAATGATCACTTTCTCGGTTAGAACAAGTATAGTGGACTAGCTTCCTATAAAGACAGCAGTGATTTTGTGCACAACCAGTGAAAAACGTCGTGCTGAAAGAGGCCGACAAGGTATTGTAAGATCGAATTGCTTCTACAAACATCATTCGCCAATGTGAGTACAACAACTGCGTTAAGTTCAAAAAGAAAAATGCATAGAAGTGGACAGTACTCTAGTTGCCGGCGAACAAGACTTATACCCTGGTTATAGAGGCCGGGAGAGTCCACCTGATCTTCATATGCGTAAAGTCCGGAGCGGTACAGAATACGTTCAAGCCTATAGAGAAACTGACAAGATATTTTCAAAAAGCAAGTCGTGTACGCCCCACGGGAATAGCAGGAGACATGAACGCGAGACTTGACCTGCCTACAAAAGCCAGAGCGGGGGCCAAGCCTCGGGTAGCTAATGATCCGACCTCGCCAGCCGTCGAGAGAGAGATCGGCGAGTTGGGATCATTGGCTACCCACATCAATAACGATTTCCCCTCTCTTCCTACTAGATAGATGCCTTCATTCCGAAGAACTACCCGCAGCGTAAAGACAGCGTATCCTGTAAATTATTCCAAAAAGCAATGGACCACTGATTGAACCTAGTTCCTGTCGTCATCAAGTAAAGCACGAATAAATTGCTAGCGAGTCCTCTTGTAGGCCGATTGACGAGATTGGGTTTCCATGCCGTGTTCCAAAAATCTCCGCCATCACTTCATTGCCGTCGAGCACACCCACGTTTGAGCCTGTGAGAAGGCACTATACAACCTCATCACTCAGCAAATAAGAACACCTGTCGATGTTCGCATGCGCTTTGCGGCCGGTAGGACACATGGGCACACGGGTTCGATATCCACCGTTGCACATTTGTATTTATTGGAGTCCGCTTTGTGAAGGAATGCGAGAGCGGTTCATTAAATGTTAGCCAAAAGTCACTTCGAAAAAAGAGTTATGAAAAAAGGAACAACACCTTTGAAACAGTTCTCTGGTTTGCGAGAATAAACTGAATCCGGTATCCGGAAAGCTGGCACGAATCAGAGACGGCACAATTACCGGCACACTCTTGTTGTCGGTTGCAATGTCACAGAGTCCGGCCTTGATAAGGGAACAGTGTAATATAAGCGTTGCTGCACATTAAGGCATTGGCGAGAAAACAGTGCAATAGGGGATGCACAGTGTAGTCTGTGAAAATACAAAGCCGAAAGTGTGTCTAGTTTGGCACACGAAAAATGGGTATGCTACACTTAAGCAAATAAAAAAAAATATTTTCAAGGTAATGCAAATGCCACAATAAAGATGCACCAATAAAGTCGGAGCTAGCAGAAGTTGCAGCAATAGAGTTGTGGTCTAGAAAAGCCATCCGTCTCGGTAAGATTGTTGATAATTCTAAATGCAAGAATGGCAGCTCGCATCAGATATCAATTGGAGATTAAAACAACCGTGCTCTTTTCAATTGGAAGCCTACATATTCTGATTATTACAGATTATTCCCAAATTACAGACAAAACTTAGCTTGAATGGCAGAGTCTAAATTGTCACGATCGGCATTTTGGCAAGTCTCACCTTAGACCGCACTACAGTGGCAAAGATGGGGCTCTAGAAACTCCTTGTATTCTGGGACAGGGCTAGAATGGTGCCATCGATAGCAAAGGCGTCTCTGGAGAAGTTTATGGGGAGAGTGGGAAAGTACAATCGGAGTCTCGGTGACATTATTCGTCATCAGCAGGTATTCACGCATCATAGGGGACTGCCAAGGTTTCGCTCTCCATATCAAAACCGGCCCTCGGGTTATCTTTTTATTAGGAGACAAGCAGAATGCAGTCGCCTGCATAGGGTATATCACGTATAAGAAAGAACCTATCAAGGCTTCGTAGCGCAATATTTATACAAAAAAAAAGGTAAGAAGTGTCTCATTACAGATATCTGAGGGATCCCAACGCGCGTAGCAAATTGGCCAGCCGAGACCATTTGACCCATTACAGTAATTTCCCAATTCGTAAAATACGACTGAGGTCAAGAGAACAAATACTATTATTTAAGCCGATGGAACTAAGAATCAAAATCAAAATAGATACAACTAAAAGCCTTCCTAATATCAACAGCACTTGCGAGACATCCGTAACTCTGAACGGAGGACTGAAAGATGGTCTAATAGATTAAAGCATTAGTGGTCTTGGTAGACCTTCTTACATTAAATCCAAATTGCCTTGATGAGAGGCAATTTGACTCATTATCCCGGCTTCCCCTTCGATTCTCGATTATTCATTGGATAAAATGTGATGGTTGCTCCATTATTCATTGGATTAAATGTGATGGTTGCACCATCTTTAAAATAAGTACGGCCACCGTAGTTTCTAGTAGCCTACATTGAGTACACTAAACTGTTATAAAAGTCCAGGTAAGCTCAAGAAGCATATGAAGTTTAACGTCATTACCAGACTAAACACTCGAAAGAACCGGTATACCAATCACACCTCAAAGGAAAGGAACATTCGTCAGTGAATAAGGTACGACTCGATAGGATAACTATATCCTTGTTGTATTATGGAACATGTTTAGCCTGGGGGTCATAAAGTCGTAGCCAGCATCGTACTTAACGACGTCGTCGTGCTCGCGTTACACTTCAGTTACATTTGAATGGGTCACAAAATACGCAGACTTGGAGAAGCAGAGATAGTACCTCAGGCTACCAAAGAGGTATTGCTCTCGTCGCATTAAGTCCCATCAGCGTGGGTAGGCACATCACAAGCGATGGATGGAAGGCACAGCCTCAGGGCAGATGCCGATTGAGGTCGCTTTTAGGTGAGACGCGGGTTTCATTAAGGGCGCCATTGGTTGTGTAGAGTATTTATAAAGATACAGATATGATCTTACAGGTAGTAGGATTTACTTTAGGATTCCTACAAAAGTTATCCTTTCTCAACGCCGTTTCGTAGATGAACGCCCAACTCATAATGCCAAAACCGCGGGCAGTTCGTTTATACTGTACCGCAAAATAAAAGTAGGTATGGTGTATCTATATTCTTCACTGAACTAAGAAAGTATCAACGCTATTGTTTGCAGGGTCACATAGACGTGTCGCAGAAGAGGGTCAGACGTTATTTATATACGAGTTGACTGTACTGACCCCCATCTTTAAGAAACAGACAGAAAACTCTTCTGAACTTTGTCCTCACGGTAAATGCCTAGGCTAGAACGTAGCAGTATCATGTTCGGTAGTTTATCTGAGGGACAGATAGGAAGGATAGATAACAAGCCCAAAACCACTACAGGGTTTTGCTTGGCATACTGAAAATTGGATCAATCGATGGGCAATGACTCACCTGCATGACGCACACAGTCGTTGTTAAAGCCACGCTAGTGCGGGACCTCCAAACCTACTAAGATTCAGTGGTCCTCTTGGCCCCTTGTCGGGGGGGAGGGGTTGGTCTCAGTGATATTGTCCTAAGATTTGTGCACATGACCACTTTAACCTGGCTAAGTGATTGTAGCTCGCGCATCTATAAGAGCGTACCAGGAGACCGCCAAGTTTTGTACTGCCTTCGTCGTCAGTCTCTCCAGAGTTGACCATGCTGCATAAATGCAAAGATCAGCTTTTTGTTTTTGTTAGATTTTTTCGAACCTATGTTCATAACATATTATTACCGGGCATTAATCTTGCCTTATCATGACCTCCTCTCCGTCAAGGCGTCGAATAATTGAGCAGTCAATAGACTGCTCAATTATTCGACGCCCACTAAATGGACTGCCGGCCGTTGGATGAGATAGGACGTCATCTCGACGTGGACGCCTTGACGGGTGTTTGCGTACCGTTGTGCATACACGAAGAAGCTGCCGGAGGCAGAATATCACGACACGCATTCAATGAAAGGCGTGCCTCCTAGGTAAGAAAGAAATCATAATGTATGCATACAATAATAATAATAGTAATAATCATGACCTCCTTTTTATACTATATAAATGAATTATTATCTACGATTAAACCTTTTTATTTTAATCTCATCAGAAATTACAATGAGCGCATCATCTTACTTTAAATATAAATTATATGAGTAGACTATTAGACTGTCATTTGAAAAAAATAGTTTGATTTAAAAAATATTTGCTTGAAACATGTGTGACAATATATACTTTCCATACTTTCCGTAGTGTCTGAACGCATGGCCGTACCATCTACACAGTACACCAGATTTCAGATATACCTAACTGGCTTTTGCGTCAGCAACTACGAACTATCGCCACTACTCCCTTAGCTTTACGTTGCATGTATTAATACATACGATGTAGATAAATATACTGTTTTCGGCTCAGTGCTCTAAAAGATGGGTAAGAATTATCCGACGTCATACATGCTTTAGAGGGCTGTCCCACGCGTATGCGCACAAAAGCAGCTTGCGATGTTAACTAGTCGCTATATCTAGTTTCACGATAAAACCTGGTTACGTCAGGTAAATCAGAATGATGCCAATTAACCTACGCTATTAGTACCATGAGATCAATTCTAAGCTCAATAAGCACTATATGCTGTCTGGTTGTTTTCTTTTGATGACACGATGAACATACATATGGGACTTAGGGGACTTAGCGGCAATTCGACTTTCTAAGCGAGCGGTGTGGTTCAGAATCTTTTATATGGATCGAAGCGCGTCAAAGGATGGAGTGCACGTGGTTATACATATGTTTTGGCATCGTAACAAGTTGAAAAAGTGTCTTATTAAAAAAAAGAAATTCACGAAGAGAGATTTTTTGGTATCAGAATCCGACGGACCGGCAGTTGACTGGACAACGTTGGGTGGATTCACCGCAGTTACGGACAAGTATCATCGTTAAAGTTTCACATAAAAATATAAGATCAACGTTATTTACCAATCTATAAGTTCGCATTGCATCCAATACACCCGGGTAGCTGCAGACCGTAGTTTGAAAGAAACACAATTCAATTATCCGGGATCTTCTCTTCCGCAGAGCCTTGCGAATTTGGAGCTCTTGGAACCGAGGGACGGTAAAGGCGACATGATAGGCGAGACGACAACTGTCAGCGCATCAAACTCAGAGTGCAATCTCTCAGGTGATAGACGTAATACTCTAGAGATTGCCCAAAGAAGATCATAATGACCATGGCAGCTGACTAAGTTCGATCGCGTAAGACGTTATCGTCTATCCGTTCATTATCCTCTTCGTTTAAAGACAGATAGAGCGACGAATGGAAGTCATGCTGGGTGCGTATTCGCCCGCAAGACAGTGAGCCACATAACATTGATTTGACTGCAATCTAAAAATAAGAAGTAGCGTAATTGGGCGCTAAACGCCAATTTAAACCAGGTGAAAACGAGGAAACAAAGCTCATGTTTGGCGTAGCTGATCCAATGAGGATAGGCTGATCCGATAATGAAAAAGCAAGATATGTCTAAATGGAGCAGATGGTCGCTCATCTGCTCCATTTAGACATCTCTTCCCATTTCATACTTGAGCGAGAGTGGCCATTTCCTTTGTTGTTGTTCTTGTTGGTTTGTTGTTGGTGGTGGTGTTGTTGCTGTTGTTGTTGGTTGTGGTGTTGATGTTGGTTGGGGTTGGCTACTATGTTGGCGTACGACAACTGATTAGATAAGCCAAATGAACCTAATGTCTTGCACCACCGGTGAAAAACAAAACTTTCGGTTCGTTGAAGAAGCTTTTCACAATACACAAAGTCAGTACCATGGCAACTCCACAGCGAACCCGCAGTACGAATTGAAACCGCCAAGCGAATGCGCACCGCCTTTGTATCACCATCGTTTCATTTCTTCGATGAAAACCAGCCATTTCCCTCTCCCACTACTAGTGTTGCTACTACTAGCGCCGGCTCACTTCCTGGATCGAACAGATCTAAACGGATCAGCGCAACAAGAAGAAAGAGAGCAAGACGAACAGTGAGAAGTAGGGATAGCTCCAAAAACTTTTATGTTTATCGGCGTGGGACGTGAGCACGACGGAGGCGCGTACGGGAGCAGCTTGAGTGTCGGTCAGGGGCATGGAGGCTGCACGGGTCAGATGCATCAGTTGGGAACGTATCAAGTCAATGGGCCGATTCCCCTCTGTCGCCGAGTACCGGCCAACACCACGCAAATGCTCAATGGCATGTGGTTGAATGTCGAATCTGAAGGATAGATAAGAGGACATACGTCGCCTCTATTCCTTTCACCCGATTTCGCCTGCTTTTCTTCCTGGTCGTCTAAAATCGCCTTAGTATGACGCCCTGTGTTCCGCGTTCGTTCCTCGTAGCGGTCGGTGTTGAGCCTAATTACAGATGCCCAAAAACGCCCTTGTTTCTAGCGTATCTATATGTGTACTCAACAACAGCACCCGTACAATAGGTACGTGTGTGTGTGTACTCAACAACAAAACCTGTATGTTTCTGTGGAACAGATATCTGGCCCTACTTGGCCAAGAGGAATCCCTAACTTTTCTCCGTTCGTTGTGCTTGTACACATATAGGCGCACATAGACATATCCTCGTTGTCTTTTTTGCAGGACCCAAATATCCTGCACGAACCACAGTAAAATTGCTTTTAGCAAACGTCCTAATGCAACACTTTAGCCCGATCGAAAGACAGTAGCAGAGCCTTTTGCGGTTTTCCGTTCTGCTTGCATGGTCTTACACAGATACGCACACTCACATACAAACGGTGGCCCGACTTACCTGCTCATCACGTTGTGGTGCGTCATCGATATTATAATAATAGTAGCGCTAAACCTTGCATTATCCCTTCCTGCCCTAGCTCTTTTACCAAGCTAAATCTGAATTTTACCGCGCATGTTGCTACAAAAAAAACTCCGTAGGCAAGCGATCACTGATAATATAATCTGTGGTCGGCGTAGATGGTCCCGGCTTTTTCTTAGGCAGTCAGTTGGAAGAATCCTATTTCGGTTGCATAAATTACGCCCGAACACGTTAGAGCATAAGTTCTAAAGTGGCTATTCGCGCAAGTACCTATTGAGGATCCTGAAAATGTAGCCCAACCCTGGTCGACAAAATCACCTAAATTTAACTTTAAGGCTTGAATGTAACCTGAAATGTCTTGTATATTGGTGGTTTAACATGTATAATATTCCTTTGGCGAGTAACGCGGTTGTCACGCATTTTCTGCATGATGATATATATATATATATATATATATATACTCAAATGCACTTTTACTTTATACAATAAATTAAATTTACATTTTATAACATTTTTCGATCGATAACAATTCAGTCAATATATATATATATATATATATATAATTTTTTACTGCGCGTTTCACCGCGCTACGATGATTTGAGCGACTGCTAAATAATTGATGCGTCTGATGAACTTAAAATATTATTGTAAATACAACAATCTGATCTGGACTGCAGTTTCTAAATAGAGTTGATCACAATGGAATTATGGACAACCTTGTACGCTCTCTGTTGCTTCAATGTGTGTTGTCTAAGCAAGGCCGCCAAACCTAACAACAATTATCCCTTTAGGACGAACCGAGCTGTTATAAAGACTTATGTAAACGTTGTGAACATTAGTTACAAATTAACAAATATGGCATTACATGTGAGACTAGTTAATTAGATGGCTTGTGTGATATGAGTGCAATTAAGTGATACGTGTCCGACTTACAATAGCTATTGTTGACGCGAGCACAGAACTCTCGACAGGTTAGATAACTAGTAATCCATGACATAGAGTGAACATTCAGATTCAAGTACCTACGTATGTTATATACGAGCTTCGCATAAACTTGCTTTATCAAATGCCTCTAAGAAACCAAAATAGACACAAGCAAGTCCAACCTTGCTTGAATCTTCACGCGTTTCTCATATATATATATATATATATATATATATATATATATATATATATATATATATATATATATGATAAAAGCGTGCAGATTCAAGCAAGATAATCATATTGCAATTTTCCGACGCGGTTGGTCTAGCAGCTACTACAAGAACGACTGATAATTCGTTTATCGTATCAAGCTGCCCCCGTGCTCTCGTACCCTATTCGTCTACTTTCGATTAGCATGATGTTCGTACAACGTTGGGGCGTTGCCTGCGTGCAGTCTGCAGTCACCTGTTTGTTGCCTGCCCGGACAGGTGACTGCAGAAGGC
Source organism: Dermanyssus gallinae (assembly GCA_003439945.1). Lineage (NCBI taxonomy): Eukaryota > Metazoa > Arthropoda > Arachnida > Mesostigmata > Dermanyssidae > Dermanyssus > Dermanyssus gallinae. The sequence continues at coordinate 38,311 of QVRM01002506.1, read as the reverse complement.
TCTTATTTACGGAGTGTGCTTATTCTCTCATGTTGGGCCTTCTCTTGCTACGTTTGTAAAAGGTACAACTGCCCACCACTAGTCTGGTGCCGGTCTACTGCTGCGGCGACGGCACTGATGCAGATATCCAGGAAGAAAGAATTGCGGCTCTCGGTTGCGTCATTGGGGGTGGCCTTTAGGGGAAACGGGGTTCTGAACAGGGGATATTTCTGAAGGGGTTGCGTTCTGCGACTTCGGGAGACGGAGCCTCCGAGCTTCGGTCGGACGGTGCATGTAACCCACAAACGTCGACGCGACGGCAGCGACAACATAACGGTCGGCCCCCTGCTACCGCTGTTAAAGTTTGCTGCTCAGGGAAAGAAGGGCAAACTTTTGAGAATGACATACAAGACAACTAGACACAAATTCAGCGTCGTGCACAACTGACCATACATGCAAGTGCCGTTTTACCCGACGTTTCCTTATTTCTCTCTTTCTTTCTATTTCGCTGGTTTTTCTTTCCTTCTTATTTTGCACTTATTCGACTTCTTCGTTCGCTTGGTTTTCTTTGACATGTTTGCCTTGATGTCGTTTTTGTTTGTGTGCTTGAATGCTTAGCAGGGCCAGAATGTCGAAATAGCGTATGCCGGTAGCTACAGCAACCTGCATATACATGCGACTACGCGACAGGAACCTCTATCCGCCGTTCCGTGCCGTTTTGTGTCGTTAATTAGCTATGACTAATTACCGTAATGGTAGTTGTCATAGTCGTCGCCGCCATTTATTTAACTTATTATTAGTATTACTATTTTATTAGCAGTAGTAAAAGTAATTATGTTGCCTCAGTGCAGTGCGGTTGGACGTGTTGTTTGTGTCGTTTTCCCGGAAAAGTACCGCTAAATTTTGTTTAAACGCGAAAATTCCGGAGTGGTACACCAAACTACAACCTTATCTCGGCACACCACCAAATAGGTGCAATTTGTCGCATTTTCTGAATCGGAAAGCAACAAGTATGATTATGAAGAAAGCCGTCTGCAGCGAAGCGCTTAGCTTAGTTAAAGGAAACAGCGAGAAACGAACACAGGAGAAAATTAAAGCTCTCGAGATGACAGAAAAGTACGGAAACAATGCAATGCCGTAGCAGGTAGCTCGGTGAGCCTTTTAACACGCCGTAAAACCTTGTAAAAGCATTTGTGTCAACGAGCACCAAGTAAAACATAAACAAATGAAATAAAGGCTTTTGCTAGCCTGATAGCACTCGAAAATTAAAAAACAAAGAATGATACCAACACACAGCGACAACGGTGATCACGTAAACAAGCTACGAGCGCAGCTGAACGAGAAATAATCATGTAACGGAATGCTGAAGCAGCAACGGTTAGAAATGAAAGAAAGAAATAAACAACTCCAGAAGCACCTCAATCAGCTCAAAAGAGCGCTAAAGCAAATACGCCGTGCCAGGAGATACTGCAAAACCTACTAAATGCAGCGACCACATAAGAGGTAAAAACATAACTGGCTAAAAAGTGGCCACAGAAGGCCTATATAAAAACGCGGCCAATAACAAATAGCATTATAGAAGACCGAGAGGTAAAAAAGCTTATCGTTCGAGACCAAGGTGCCAAAGACGTGGACCTCATAAGACAACTGACCCAAATATCTCCGTTAGCTAACTGTTTAGATGAACTGCCAGTCGGAAAGGTGGGAATGACAAAGATCCACCACGCCGAGATAGACTTTGGAGAGTCAGAAACTAATAATGAGACCAAGTATGCGCCGAAAAAACTCCGAGGCTACCGTTCAAGTGATCGGCCAGCCAGTACCAAATCATTGAAAAATTAAATCAGGTACTGGCTGGCAACTAGAAAAAAGAAGCCAAAAGAAAAGGTGCCCTATAGATTGCAGAAAAAGGTAAATGCTGACTACGCAAGAAAGGCGGCTGAGTACTAGCTGACGAGGTCAGGAGGCGACATAGATCTCTGTACAAAGGGCAAAGCCGCGCAAACAGAAGAAGGAAAGCGAGGTCCATCAAAGGCTAAAATGGTGTCTGACTGCTGAATGGTCGGCCTTCTTCGGAGCTATCACAAATTCCTGGAAAGCATCTGAGAGAAAGCAGCGTTGGATGTCAAAGAGGCCCAACAAAGCACCAAGATCCGAATTTTAGCACTCGACGCTCTTGAACAGGTCACCCGACGAGAACTTACGTTGGCTGCCTCAGAAACTGTCGTCATAATAGAACCAAACGAAAACAAAGTAGGCAAATCGAGCGCGCCCGTGCTGCTAAAAGACGAAGGGCTGAAGCGCTGTTGGCCGCGCGTAGGCTTACGATAGGCTGCGGCAGATAGCTATCCTATCTGGTGGAATGGATAACACCTCCCTGGGGCTTTAGGTGTCGAAAAAATGGCCATCTAGAAAAAACTGCAGGGAAGCCCAAATAGATCATATTAGACGCCACAGGTGTGGTGCAATCGGGTCATGCGGCCAGACTGTACATCTGAGCCAAAACTTCATTATTTAAGGAGGGCGACCTTAAGGCCGTAGCAAACTCTATGGAGTGCCTTGTGTATAGGCAATGTGTCAGGGAAACCCGAGACCGCAAGCGTAACTCGAGGGACCCCAAACAAGATGGCGAAGAGGGACACACGTCTGCCAATCAAACGCAGGTGAAAGCCTCCATTAAAGCCGCCATCGCCGACGCCAGCTAAGCAACGGGCGATGCGCGCACCGATGCTGAACAGTTAACTCTGTACAACAAGACCAGAGGGGAGCCACGAGAACGGCAACAATGGCCCGATGACGAGTCTCAAATGCATACAGATTAACCTGGGCCGGTGCAACAAGGCCCAAGCGATGCTTGATGCGAAGAGGCAGCAAGAGCGTCGGAGCCGCGCGACCCAAGCTAGCAGTCGAGAAAACAAGGACAGCATAGAAGAACCTCCATTTTTCATCGAGGTAAAGCGCACGCGGTTCCTTTAAAAAGTTGTTGTAACATATACCTCAATAAAAAAGAAGTAGTAATAGAGGCCGCTTTTGTAACACAAGTAGTAGGAATTCCAGCAGGAACTATGAGACTGACATACTGACAATAGTAGAAGCTAGAGAACTTGCAGACTCCTTTCTCAATGAAACAAGGCTGCAAGACATGCGTAGATGCAGGCCGTGCGTTTATACCGAGGGTGACACGTCTACGGGACTGTCACTTGCTGGAAATCTCCATGCTGTGTGGTCAAGCTGAATAACTATACAATAAAGCTAGAGCCGGAGCCGACCATTTTTCAGCCTCATGAATTTTAACAGCGACCAACTAAACACCTGACGAGGCCGAACACGGCATGCAGCCACATCGGTGATATGATAGCATTTTAAATGACCATCTAATGATTTGCTTACGGAGCACATAATTAATTTGAAAATTCAGTCAGTAAAAGGGTGGGCTCGCCTAACATTGGAGTACCAAGGAAGCCAGCTAACCGTGACCCGATTTTGCAATAATAATATGAATAATTATAGCAACGATTGGCTGAGAGATACAGTGTACACGTTCTGGCAGACATGTGCACGTTTCGTATAGTTATTCCCCTTCTCTGGCCTTAGAGTCGCCCGCTGCTAGCAATGATTGTGATTCGTGCACAACAATTAACTACCGGATCTATGGCAGGTGCTTGCTTTGTTCCAGAGGCTTTTGGGCGGTCGGAAACAGCCATCATACACCGTGTACATTGCACAAAACACCTAATCTAATGATAAGACACAGTATTGGCCATTACGTTTCTTGCCAGTTATGCACAGTAAACCTATCAGCGCAACTCTGTAAACGACCTTTAGCATGGAGTATAAAGTGAACAAAACGACGCAGTATTCAAAGGCGAAACTGCGGTTCCTCACGTGTTATGCTTCTGCTTCGCGATGCTGTTGGGACCAACGCATTTAACAGGTCCTCTAATATGGTAGCGATAAGTTAAAATAAATTTACCCGCGAAAGTTTCATGCGCCACGCCAAGATCGATGCTTTTGACACGGCACAAATCCCACTGATATCTGTCGCAATTTGTAGAGAGCACGCAAGAACCGTTGACGCCGATACAAAATTAACAAAAACCTGTAAGCTGAAAAGTGGCAGAAGCTAAGTAAACTTGGCTTTAAATTAACAAGTTTGGTCAAAGAAGTTTTGCCATCACATTCCATAGCCCTTCGCGTCTCTTCCACTGAAGTGCATGGAAAAACCTTGACAGAAATGATGTTAGGTAGTTCAGTAGGATTAATCATCGTCTTCCTTTCGTGTTCTAGAAACTCTGCGATCCTGACCTCGACGTCTCTCGACCTAAAATGGCGCCTTTATACGTAATGCGTAATAATACCCGCCCAAACGCTCTAGAGTAGAAAAGAAGATGCCTTTATTAACCGAAAAAAGTGGAAGGAGGCTCGGGTGCAGTGCAGCCTTGTTGTGCGATTCTCGCCTGGTTAGACTCCAGGCAAACATAATATTGAATATTTTAAGGTTTTATAATACATGTTGGTAAGAGCATTATTTGGCGTCTACGATTGTTCATTGGAACATCGAGGAAACGGTCAATACGCTAAGCGCTGATTAGCTGCGAGAGTACCAGCGGGTCAGAGGACACATGTAGCCGAATACTTAGCAAAAAACGCTGTTTATTTAAAATTTGTTGCAGAAAACGAGCTAGCGGTAAAGCATTACTGCAAGCATTCACGGCAATAGGCGCATTTTTTCAATAATTTTTAGCTCATTGTTTAGAACCTTGTATTTCAGGAGTTTTCTAGTCAACTCAGAGCTATGTCACGCAGTGGTTTGCAAATGTCTTTTAATGTCTTACCTAAAAAATATAGTACAGGAACACTGGCTGACAGTGAGGTACATAAGTAAGTTGTGCAAATTTCCCGTAGCGTATACACGCGAAAATAACTTAAGAACACGTGCCATGCATTTCTGCAAATCCTGCGTTCGGGAGGCGAGAAAAGGGGCAAAAACCAGATGGACGGTTTTCGTGCAGCATGTTGAGGAACTTTGTCAGGCTGCATAACAAACAATACCAACCAGCCTCAGAAAGCAACTCGGGCGGCTCTCACAAGGCATTTGCCTTAGGAACAAACAGGATAAGCATCTTTAACTAATGCACTCAAAAGGATTTTCTCGATAAATCTACCTCTACAAAGCTTTTCGCCTAGCCATTTGGTAATCTCTGGCAAGCACCGGACTTGCGCATGCTTGGTTGTCTGGCCCGCCTGAGGACAGCTGGTTTGCTCGATTCTTTCGTCGGGTTGTCAGATCTGTTAGTTACTTTTTTTATTGTTGCAACATACGTATACCTTTGTGATGCCGCTAATAATAATACGGATGGCAAATGGCCACGTACGAGGCCTGAGGTGTTGTCAGAGGTAGAAGTGAGCGCATCAGTTGTGGCAAAATCCTCCTTGCAAGTGGCGAGACTACCGAAGCGCAATAACATCATCAGATCTGAAAACATGGCGGGCTGCGAAGCGTATAAAAATAAGTCCATTTAGCTAGATAGTAGATAAAAAGCAACAACATTGCTTCTACATTATTATTATTATTACTCGACTGTCGGAGGAACGCGATCGATGTTAGCTGTGGCCTCAAGTGGCTTCTTCCCAAATTAGTTTTTCAGTTTGAATGCATCGTTGCCCCAAACGCCTATGACTCGAGACCAAAAGGCCATCAGAACGTGGTCCTCAAGAAGATGCGCAACTAATAATATACAAATATACAAATATATATATATATATATATATATATATATATATATATATATATATATATATATATATATATATATATATATATATGTGTTTACCAAATGAATGTTGTACAATGGCCAACCATCGTAACTGAGTCGACTGGAACGTGTTTTTTTTAGACAGCAATGATGTCAGATGTACAGTACTGTTGCTTCCTTATCGAAGCCTTCATTACTAATGTGATCAAGAAGAGGCTCAGGAATTGGCGCTCATATGCAGCCCGTTTCGAGCGACTCATCTCTTCGTGTCCAATCCTTGCCTTGTTCACTGCATACTATCGATAATTCATGAAAGCAACATAAAGTCAAGAAAATCGGTACCTGTTCCGCTACGCCAATTCACGCCTCACCAGCATTGAGTCTCTCATTTATCATTTTTGTTCAACCTGCTTCAGTAACGACCGCCTCACCTACGTCGGCGACCTATATTCGTACTAGATCCTTAATGAATATGATATCTGATATCATCCACCAGCATTTTTACAAACTAGCAGTTTTTAGAGGAGCCTTTAAAGCTAATCTTTGAGTGGTTATACAGCGACGCCTTAGGTCCAGATTTCTATAAACAGAGTATTGTAACACCAATACATAATAAAGGGCTCAAAAAGCGCATTGAAAAAGAATCGTCTTGTGCAGCAGTGTTTTCCTGCTAGCAGCATTTTTTAAAAGAGATAGTCACAAAAATAGTCAAACATTTAGCCAATTGTATGTCTTTAGACCAACAAGAATTTTAGACTAGAAGAGTGCATTTAATAGGGTCACTGGCACCGTCTGGGGTCTACCACAGGGGAGCTGCGTTCCTCCACTGCTATACAAAATATTTGTTTTAGGCATACGAGCTTATATTCCCTCAAGTGTTAAATATCGTTTGTACGCTGACGACCCAAAAATAATATTCTCCTCTCTCCTCCCCAATACGCCCGCCATATATATATATATATATATATAGTATTCTGTTTCTGATCATGTATGACCACATGTTTTATATCTATGTATAAGAATGAGATATACGTCAATCATAAGTTTGTTGTCTGTATTGGAGTATGGTTACCAGACTTAGAAACATATAAATTATTCGTACATCAATACACAAGTTCTTTCTAGTGAACCAACCAAAACCACAAGATGTCAAACTACTCTACTAAGTCTTTGCAGCTTGGTGGAAGCTGCGCGCGGCCTCTCAGAATCGTATTATGAATTATAAATACATTGTCTGCCCAGCTTGCGAACGGAACTGCTCGCAAGGATTTCGTGGCCCGCGTGACCTTTCCCGTTTTCTCTTTCTGAGCAGTCGTAATATGGATTCGAACGCGTCTCTGTATAAGCGTGTGCGTTTTAGCTGCGGACGAGGCAAGCGCAGCGTAACTTTAGTAGATTATATCCTGAACAGGGGGTATACGCCTCTCTCACCCTGATGTCCATGTTCTTGGTGTCTAATATAGAAGAAAAATGATTATATGGGAGTTACCTAATTGCGCCAATATTATTATTACGACCGTATAGCGTGCCTGCAGGTAAAGAATATCACAGCGCTGCTAACGGAACACTGCACCTACATGTTTTGTTTTTTTCTAAAACATTGTTAGCTAGCTTTGAAGACTAAGTAAAAAGCCGAAGAAAATATTCAATTCAGATAGCCTAAAATAATGCGCTAGACTTCATACATCGGATTGAACCCGGTGGCGTGAAGGATGCAATAGCCTGCACCTCGCGACCGGAGGAGGCACATAGGTGCGCGGGTTCGAGCCCCACCGTTGCACATTTCTGTTATGGGGTGTCTGTCGATGAAGCAATGCAAAAAGCAGTCCCGTGGACGTTAAACCTTTGCTAAGGGTCGGCCCAAATAAAACACTCTATACACCGCATGATTCGCAGCGTTTTGGCAGAGACATACTCAGACGTTCCTGAGACAACTATGGACGAACTTTATATTCTATCGGAAATTGTACACTAATTAACAACCAAAGCTGTATTGTTGTTATAAGAAACTGCAATCATTTAATATAATAACAGAAATGATAAAACAGACCTCAAGGCAAGCAGAATCCACATTATGTGTTCAGTTTATTTGCGATTAAATTTGAATTGCCGGAATCGAAGTTGACGATTCGACCCGACGCGTCGTTCTGGCGGCCAACAAGAGCCGCCGGTATCGTGCTTAGTGATCTTAATAGACACCTTGCTAGCCCTGTTTTTCGTTGCACTTAAATAAAACTGTACTTTTAAATTATAAAGGGAATATTGAAATGTGTATATATTTATACTTCTTCTCTCTGCGTATCCGCAACAGGGCAGGTGTTCTCACCCCCCCCAGCAAAGTCATCTGATTCATCAAAATTGTTTTTTTTTTTGTGATAAAACGTTTTTTTGCTCTTTTGCAATTTTGTCGAGTGTCAATTTTAAACAAGACATTTCCGACTCCAAATCCACCGACTGGGGTCTTCTTCCTCTTCTTCTAATAAAATTCGGTTCTCACCAAGTCATACGCTCCCGTTACGTCTGGCTACTAACTAGACCGTCTTTGGACACCCTGCACAGTAGTGCAGTACAGCAATGCGACACCAACCTGTCTAAAGGCGAGCTTAGCGCACCACCCAATGCCTACCCAACGAGTGCTCGCTGATTGCAAGAGTGTCCTGGACCTGATCTTGATGTTGGTGCTAATGAAAATGGCAAGGAAGGTGCGACGGGCATCTGCGGTGCTGTTAATGCGCAAGTTGCAATCAGGCTCTGGCTGTTGCCCGTTAGCTAGCGTCATACCAACTGAACTGCCGTCACCGCATGAGGCATCGTCAACAAGCTGGCCCTAATTGTTGTCGTTGTTGTTGTTGTTGTTGTTGTTGTGTGTTGTTGTTGTTGTTGTTCTTGTTCTTGTTTGTGTTGTTGTTTTTTGTTCTTGTTTTTGTTGTTGTTCTTGTTTTTGTTGTTGTTGTTATTGTTATTGTTGTAGTTGCTGTTGTTGTAGTTGCTGTTGCTGTTGTTGTTGTAATTGCCGTTGCTGTTGTTGTTTTTGTTGTTATTGTTATTGCTGTTGTTGTTGTTGCGGTTGTTGTCTTCGGATATTGGTCGTGGAGCTTGAGGCACCAAGTTAGAGGTAACATTTGCAAGACGGAAACAACAAGCAGCAGTTCGCGGCGATATTTCATTCTTGCATGTTATCACCACCTGTCCCCTGCAGCTTGCCCCGCAGCTTGTACATTTTTGCGCGTGGTCTCTCTAGATACTGAAGCCACTGAGGTTAAGTGTGACTAGCGTGTCTGCTACCTAGATGGTGTCTGCCTATTGATGCCGTTTGGTGCTGGTCTTTCTTCTTCTCCTTCTACCCAACTTTCTGCTTCCGTAAGTTGCTCCGGTGCATGTTGAGTTCCATCGACAATGATTTCGGGAGCGGGGCATCTCGGGCTAACACCGATTGTAGGCCAGCGTTAAGTTACGCAACACTGCGTTCAGTATATAGGTGGTTTCAGTGTATAGCTTTCGATAATCCCAATACGTCGGTCGAGATGCCAGGCTGGCCTTCGCGTCGCTTCTAGACATGTCTAGGCGCTTTAATTGTAACGTAACTTTGTAGGTAACTTCTTCTTGTAAAAGAGGCAAACGAGATGAACATATGTTTATACTTATACGACGCAACACGTAGTGAATAAATGCCGGAGACATGTTCTATTTAATAATAATAATAATAATAATAATAACAACATTGCGTTCGGAAGCGGGCATTCAGCAGGGTGACCCGCTAGGGCCTGCTCTATTTAGTCTCGGTATATCAGATTTAGTATCGCAACTACAGAGCCCTTTTAACGTATGGTATCTAGATGACGCCACGCTTGCCGGCCCTGCAAGTATCATCGCAACAGATTTAAGAAGAGTGCTGAAGTTTGAAGAAGACGGGGGACTGACACTGAATGCCGCAAAATGTGAGATTACTGCTGTCGGGGGCTCACCTCAGGAGAGGGAGGAAGCAATTCACAAGATCACAGAAATACTTCCTGGCATCACGCGTGTAGAGCTAAACAACTTAGAAGTTTTGGGGGCCCCCGTAAAGCAAGACGGAATATCGCATACACTCTCTGAGAAAAAAGAAGCCCTTACCAAAATTCGTCCACGACTGACACGCTTGCATCCTCAGGCTGCGCTGTGCATTTGGAGATCTAGCCTAGGGTCTTCAAGATTTAACTATATACTGCGTGCATGCCCTGCTTTGACGTGTCCCGAAGACTTGACGGCGTATGATGACGTCAGCAGAGACATACTTAGTGAAGTCCTAAACGTAAATTTAGAAGAGAACACCTGGCAGAGAGCAAGTCTTCCGATACGTGAAGGTGGTCTGGGAATAAGGAGTGCCACTGACCTAGCTCCGGTCTGCTACGCTGCTTCACTGGTGCAGTTCGGTCCGGTGGCAGTTTCGTTAGTGGAAGAGGCAGTTCGACCACAAATAAGATATGAAACCAGTAAAGCACGGGACACTATTAGAACCATGCTAGACCCAGGCCCTTTAGAAGAATATCCTAGCCAATATAACCTAGATGAGCTCAAAAGTAAAAAAAAGAGCAGAGAAATCTTAGACGAGCTTGCTTCCCGGAGAGACCGCGCCGTATTCTTAGCGGCACAAGATAACTTCAGTGGGGGTTGGCTTAAGGCCTTACCCTCGCCTCAGCTCGGCACCATGCTGGATCCCAACTCTTTCCGCATGATGTCAGCACTTAGAATCGGCGCTAGCGTCTGCGAGCCGTTTCAGTGCAAACTGTGCGGGGAGATGGTGGATTCCAGTGGCCTACACCCACTGAGTTGCCCGAAGAGCGCCGGTAGATCGTCCAGACATGCTGAACTGAACGGTGTGATCATAAGGTCCCTTAGGAAAGCCGGTATACCATCTACACTTGAACCGAGAGGTTTAGTGTCCGCTGGCGAAGAAAGACCTGATGGGGTGACCATTGCATTATGGTCACATGGAAAGTCCCTAGCTTGGGATGCAACGGTTTCGTGCACAACCGCGGCTTCCTATTTACACCACAGCTCTGTTGAGCCGGGGTGGGTAGCAAAGCACGCAGACGCCAGAAAACGGTTTAAATATGCTGGACTGGAAACAAGATATATTTTTGTGCCTATCGCCATGGAGACACTAGGGCCAATCAGCAAGGGAACCGAAGCATTTCTCAAAGATTTGAGTAAGCGAATTCAGGAAGTTACGAACGACCGAAGAGAGGGTAAATTCTTGAGGCAAGCATTGTCCTTGGCCGTTTGCAGAGGAAACGCGGCATCTATTTTAGGCGCCATGGAGTGAACTAATTATTTAAAAAACTTTGCAATAATACGTTCAGACCTCTCAACTGTAACATCGTTTAACATGTAATAAAGATATAATAATAATAATAATAATAATAATAATAATAATAATAATAATAATAATAATAATAATAATAATAATAATAATAATAATAATAATAATAATAATAATAATAATAATAATAATAATAATAATAATAATAATAATAATAATAATAATAATAATAATAATAATGATAATAATAATAATAATAATAATAATAATAATAATAATAATAATAATAATAATAATAATAATAATAATAATAAAAACAGGAACTTATGATACATGATAATACAAACCATAACTCTAGTAATTCGTTGAAAAAGCTACGCGAACATAGATTAAAAACGAGATTACCAACGCAGATCAGCATTCAGAGGCGTGTGTATCCAAGTCTTCAAGGAGAACGTACTAATTAGCATGCGCCAAATAAATACACGAGCATAAAATTGGTGAGAGAAGTTCTAGAAACCCTCGAGCAACCAAGAGACCGCACCGTGCTTTTAGCAGCACAAGATACCTTTCGCGGAGGCTGGGTCGTAGTCCTGCCCTCGGCGCCTCGGCACCATGCTGGACTTAATTCGTTCTGCTAAGAACGGCGTGATCCAAAAAGCTCTCAAAAGGGCTTCTATACTAAATACACCAAAACCAAGAGGCTTGGCAGTTACCAGTGAAGCAAGGCCTGATGGAATAACTAACTACTATGTCCGTATTTAGAGTGCTTAGCGTCAGATGTAACGGTCTTGCGCTATTGCATCACAGCTCAGTCGAGCCAATATGGTTAGCGGATCACGCAGAAACTGTAAAAATAAATACACATTCTAAACTGGCTATGACATACCTTTCGTGTCAACTGCAACTGAGACCCTCGGTAAGGGAATCGACTTGTTCCTCAATGGTTAAGCTAAAACCATTCAAGGTTTCAAGGGATCTACACAATGCTGCCTTTGGATGCCTGCGGCGGAAACGCGGCTTTCTTTGTGAAGGTTATGAGCAAAGCTAATGAATAATGAAGGTAGCAGACGTTTGCAAGTCGCAATTGTAATACTAATAATAATAATCGCAAAAATAAAAGGCACTAATACGAGAAAGTTTATCGATGACAATTCAAAGCGGCTTCTTCTCTTTCTCAAAATGTTTAGGCCCAGTGTGGTCGTGCTGATTTTGTATTACCTCGTCAAAGATTTCAAAACGATAAAACAATTGAGATTAGTGTAGTCGAAATCGAACTGAGGGCTCTTCAAGGTGTAACCGACTCGATTGTATTTAGCACAATCGACAAGATACGTCAATCAAATAGAAATGGAAAACAGTTTACGTCAAGCTGAAATGAAACTAGGAGAGAGTGATATTTGCTCTGTCGCCCAAGCCGGTCTTGCCCACCCGGTTGCCACGAGCATTAAGAGCTCGTTCAAGAACCGGTCTCTATAAATCTAGATAAGTTCAAAGTATCTTAGGTCCGTGAGGTCGTTAGATCTCTTCTATTTACAAGTGGAGCCGATTTGAATGGCATTCTCAATTTGAATAATTAGAGCCGATTTCTGAGAGTCGAGGTCTGCGACCTCGGCGTCTTCGAGACATGATCGACCACACGATTCCTTCATCAGAACGCATATTAAACAAACTAAGTATATTTGTATCCTCAGTTCCAGGTTAGGGTTGTCTTAAGAGGAAAGGCAGAAGTCACCGAAGATGTTACGCGCGCCTTTTTAGAAGCACGATGCCCGACACAAGTGCTAGTTAAGCTAAGTTTATTCATGCATTTATTACATTGAGAAATGTAAAGAAGGCTTCAAAATTCCTACCGTTAGAGCAGGTTAAAGACATCCGTGAATCCGTGCCTCGAGCACAGAAATTACCATAGATCTAAAACATTGGGCCAGTTGTTTTGTCTTGGCTGATCTGGTGTCAAATCTACTAAGCCCCTATAACTTCTGGTACCTGAGTGACGTCATTCTAGGTGGTCCCACGGTAGCGATCGTAGCGAAAGTTCCGCAAACCGCAATATATTTCGATAAACCGAGAAGGTTGACACTCAACGCTTGTAAGTGTGAGATCTTAACCAAATCAAGCAAATCACGAGAGTAACAAAAAGCTATCCAAACGATCATGCAAGCACTTCCCGAAATAAGTCACACCACGCAGGATGAGCAAGGTGTTCTACGTGCTCCTATCACGTGCAAAGGACTCCCACCGGTCGTTCGTACAAAACGAGAAGCCCTCATAAGGATCCGAAAACAAGCTTTTTGATAGGCTACTAGGCCCTTGGTATTTGAAGGGCTGCGGATCTTGACGCAGCCTAGCTTGAAACATTATTAAATACATTTTATTCTCTAGTGAAATCACTTGTTAATGAAGATGCAAAAATCTATTTAAAAAAGCTACTAGATTGACAGATGCTATGATTAGAAGCTAATTTGACCCTGGCCGTCTAAGCGAGCACGTGAACCAACTTACGCTCGGCGCTTCTAAAAGTGAAAAATTGATTTTTATTTATGGATGACCTGACATGAGAAGAGAACGCGTCGTTGTTTTTAGCGACTCAGCATTTCTTTAGCGGCGGATGCTCTAATGCCTGACTTTTCGTCAACTTGGCACAATGTTGCTCCTTCCGCATGATTATTAGGATAGGTCTGTCGGCCGTTTTCATGTTTGTCGCGGCATGCTCACAGGGCTAGCGAAGTTCAATGGAACAATAAGAAGAGCTGGAATACCACCCACACTCGAGCCCAAGGTTATTACAACTCTGTTTACTGAGGATGGGTCACAGAACACGCAGATTCGGAGATTTTCATAACTAGTTTAGTGTTTCGTCGGAATCATTAGTAAGGAAAACCTGGATAGAGAAACAGCACAGTGTAAGTCAGAACTAGGCTGGGTTCGGTCCCTGCAGATAACATATACGAACATTAATTAAGCATATAGCGTTACGGTGGAAAAAAATATATTTGACAGATTAAGGTCAAGTCGTGGAAGAGTGGTTTTTGTCAAGGCGCTCGGAACGCTTTCAGTGGATCTAGGCTTAAAACTGTATCATCTCCACAATTAGCCGCCATGCACATCTCCACCGCTATAAGCTTCAATATACAAAACATTTTTTAAACGCTATGCGGATACTAACGGCCTGCGCTTATCTAGATGTTTAAGCAACATTTATGTATCTGGTACGAAAACAGATGTGATCGTGTGTAAAGCACACGATTAAAATGTATATGCGGGTATAGCGAAAGCGAGGTTCGGCAATTTATAAGGAACCAAAATTAAGAATCAAAATGTTACAAACTGCTTATGCTGATCACGCATCACGTCCTTAAACCCTACCTAAACGTGGTACCGTCGATTTGGCGCTGGGCGTAAAGAGACAGGAGATGACTCCGTTCGGGAAGACCTTTGACGTCAATAACAGATAAAAATGTTGACAAAGTTGGCGATATCGTACTCAACAATCGCCAAATTACTATCAGGGAGATGGCGGAAAAATTAGAGATATCTATAGATCAGTCGTAACAATGTTGGCCGATATTCTGTGCGTCAGACACTGGTAGCGAAATTCTATCCAAAAAGCTGGACTTTCTCTTTCTATCAAATTCACTCCTGTTGGGAAACGTCCTAGTTGAATTTTCAGGCTGTAGTAGAAGGCTCTGGGTTGCTTCAAAGGGTGATTACAGAAAAGGAGTCATGGGTATATAGTTACGATTTCGAGGCAAAAGCCCAATCCTCTCAGTGGTGCCTTCAAGGAGAAAGTCGATCGATTAAGTTCAGACAGAGCTCATCTAACACTAAGGTTCTTTTGACTGTTTTTCAACAACAAAGAAATCATGTTTTACGAATTTCTTCTGGTTTTACGGCCAATAAGAAATACTACCACGAAAGTTTAAGAAGGTTGCGTGAGAACGCAAGAGGCCTGAACTCTGGGCAAGCAATTCTTGCGCCCTTCATCGAGACAACGCACCGACGCACACAACGTTACTGATTTAGAGTATTAAACATTCACATGTATAAATATAATTCCTATAATGTTTAGAGTATTTAGTGAAAAATTCGATTTCAGTTTTTCTGCAGCCTCCTTTTCCGCTGGATCTGGCTCCGTGTGACGTTTTCCTGTTGCTACGGATATTGACAATAAAAATTTGATGGTAACACGTTTCGGGACTATATATAGAGGAGATAAAGAGAAATTGACATGAGCAATTTAACCTGACTCCAAAAAAAACACGTATAAAAAATGTGTCGAAAAGTGTGAAGGAAGATGGCAAAAGAGCATTGTAACGGGAGGGAGCTATTTTAAAGGGTGCAAAAACACTTTAAAAAATTAATTAAAACGTTTATATTATTATAAATATGTATCAGAACGTTTTGATTCGTACATACATGCGAGTATGTAGTAACAGTTTCAACTAAAAACTAGCTTGCTGAACGTTCACAAACAGAACGCAAATACCATGCAATGCCCCCATCAGCTTAACGAGCTAAATAATAACAAGGCTAGCGCTGTAGTCGCAGTAGGCTGTTAAACAGTTTATTAAATGTGTACTCGATATGCTAACGGAATGGAACACCATCTGTTTCCACGTCATCGAAATTGTAGCCACGTACTCGGCATTCGCGTTCCCTCGGCATACGTGACACGACGGCGTTCTGTGCTGACACGTTTCTTCTTCGTCTTCTTTCTCTGCTGCCACTTCTGCGATCACCGTGCGTGCCACCTCTAGACGTGCCAATCAAGCAGCAATAAATAAATGGCGTAATTCATCCACTGAGCTAGTACCGTTCTCACTACGAGTACCTCAATCGTAAATGTATCGCACTCTCGCTCACTAGTCACTCTCAACTTGACGACTTCGATACAAAGCAACGTTTGTCACCTGCCCACACTATTTACACAGTTTCGTCTCCTATCTAGTGTCAATCGAGCGCCATCTGGCGGCTTCTTTACACGCAATCGACTTTTTAGCCGTCGCTTCAACTGTACTCGTCGCCGTATTCGTATATATTGCGTACGCTTCCTGTAGGACAGCGGAACGGCGGAGAGGTCAGGTCCGCCGAACGAAACTCCCGTAACAACAACAACCACGACAACACTTACCAGCAACAATTGCAATTGAATAACAAACAAAAAGGGAAAACAATCACATCATACGTTCTCTGACTCCCAGAACTTTAAAACTTACAGCCGCCTTAACTGAGCACGAAGCCACATTTATGCGGGCAAGTCGTAGATTTTGGCAGGGGGTTTATTCTAGCGTTTGGCGGCTGCGGCGGCAGTGACGCAATAGAGGTCTCTCATAGAATGGGAAGAAGATGGTGGTGGTGGGTATGGCCTGTTGCGATAGGTGAGGCATTGAGTGATATCATCAGAGATCGCGGCACGCCTCATGGATCAGAGATTTGGTGAGATCGCCACATGCTTAACGAGAGAAGAAACACGATGAATAATCTCCGGCCCACCTCCGGCACCCGCCCACCCACTTGCGATGACGAAGAGAGCACATGAGACAAAATTCTGAGCAGTGTCTTCGAGACTACCGTCTCCGCCTTTATGCGAGTGCCTGTCTGTCTTCTGATCTGTCATCCGCGCATGGTCGCGAATAATGCTGAGGAAAGCAATGTGACTGACAACGATTCACTTGGTCTCCACTTGGCGGTTACGGACTGCGTCTTTAGAGTGACGAGACATCCTTAGAGACCTCAGTAGATCTATTGTATATGCAAAACATAGCCAGCGACATCGTGTAGTCGTAAATATATATATATATATATATATATAATATATATAACTATTTCTGAGGTGGTTTATTTGTTTACTCCAACAATTTGCTCCGCCGTCTCGTTTGGCGTTTACTTCGACGTCTGTTTTACTGGCTGACATAACAGACATACATATAATTGTTGACCCCATCAATTAGCATTATCGTCATCGCCACTGTTCTTATGCAAATAAACGTTATCTCCGTACATTTATCTTGTAGAGATTCCACAATGGACCACGATAGCTGTACTAAGAGGTTCCTCCGTTCGTCGATATCACATAGCATTGCGTCGCATGTGCATGCATGTACTCGTATATGATATATATATATATATATATATATATATATATATATAATATATATAGATATATATATATATATATATAGATATATATATATATATATATATATATATATATATATATATATATAATATATATATATATACACATTTTCCTTCTGTTATATAGTTTACCACTCAGTACATCACTGCGTCTTGCAAGACGATTCGCATCTACGCGTCATTTGCCCCATATATATCGTGCCCAACGCTTAGATATAACTCGTATCAATAGTGCCGGTTTTAGCGGCGGGTAACATAATTCGGCCTATCTCATCCCCCCCAAAGTTGACGTTAGCAGACGATACGGATTCCTGGAGTTTATGGGTGGTAAGTTCCTTATTCTGGTTGTTGTTGTTGACTTAGTAACTATTTACAGTTAGCCGCCTGGAAAAACGACCCGCGCAGGAGACGATGTTATCTACACTTGAGGATCCTGACCCTCCTTCGCCACTAAGCCGTGGCATTCGTCCACTTTTACCGTCAGCATCTTCGACGAACACTCGACGTTTTCTGAAAAGTACGCATAGCAAAGGTAGTCCTATTAATTATTGTTGTGGCGGTTAGTGTTGTTGTTAAGACTTAAGTACGGTACAACAACAAACGTGTTATATTGCACTCATTTAGCACTGTCCGATTTGAACCGGAAGTGTTCGTTTATTTCGGCTTATCCAGCACTTATTCCGGTTGATTTAAGTTAGCATGCTATTTCCTAACTGCACGTCCACAAGAGCATCGGTAAGTATCGGAGCTTTGCTCGGAGACCAACGTGAATGCAACACGTTGGTCTCCGAGCAAAGCACCGATACTCATGTTGGTCGTCCGTGTTTGTTCAATTATGCTACGCTATCAACAGTCCCGTATAAGTCCATCAATATTTTTAATACTTCGCGCTATCGTTTGCACAGCAACAAGCGGGAATCTTGACAAGTTTTGACGCTACCTAAATGCGCTACTAGAACCATTTACTGAAATTAGTATAAGCTTTGCGCGGAAGTCCGAATAAGCCTGATGGTTTTCAGTAATTCACTCTCTGGTATAGCACGATGATGTACATCATGGGAAGGGATTATGAACAAGCCGCTCTGTGCTGTACTAATCGTACATTAATGTATACGATTAACGTTTGCGTAGAAGTCGACTACCGAAATACTTGTATTCAACGCACTTAATAATTGCAAGACTTAAATGTAACAGACAGCACACTAGCCAAGCATAACTGTCCATTTATTTTCGTATTTTCTATCTGTGTTATGTGTTGTTCTCTTATGCAGACGATATAGTTCCCGCTACTTGCGTCACATGACTTGTTGGCAAGATATGTAATGGCCGTCCTTCTGCAATCTTACTAAATGCCATCGACAGCTGTGGCTAAGACAATTTTAAGATCCTTGGTCATACCCCTTCAACATGTTATCTCCTGTAAAAAAACAAATCCTTTCAAAAAATAAAATAAACGTCGCTGCTCACAGGTGGGTTGAATCATTACGAAAAAAGGTAAATGGTGTGAACATCACTGACCATCGGTACTTCGAAGGGTGCTTGTGCTTCCCTTTCGTCGACTGTCGCTGATGCTTGAGCACTCGCCTCCTCCGGCCGTTGTGAGGTTTGATGCCTTCGGTTGAAGCACGGTTGCGCCATTGGCATCCTTCGACAGGCTCGCCTCAACGTTGTTGCGTACCTCGTAGTAGAACGGCTCTTTTGTCAGCGTTTTTAGATCATCGATGCTTTGATAGATGTTCGGTCGAAAGTCCAATTCTGTCAAATCATGCATAGAGTAAAGCCATGTCTGAGACGACTGTCGGGTACGTTCACAAATAATACAAAATTATGAAGAAAAAAAACGAGATGCGTAGTCTCCTAAATTCCGAGCCATATTGAGTAATTTCACGGCGGCTCGCCCGTCCTGCACTACAGCCGTAAACCTTGAAGACTTATCTGCATTTTACAGGTAGAAAGGGCAGCAAGGACGAAACTGCAGGCTATTTAGAGCATGCTTGAGCTGCCAATGGGTTGTAGCCAGGCGCGCTGCATACGGTTTTGGTCGAGACATTTCCATATCTCTAGATCATAAGAGCTATATTGTAAATGCCTTCTTAGACGTTTTTCAAGGGACCATTGTATGTTCTTGAACGACCCCTATAAGGTGCCTCAAGATCTATCTAACTATAGAAAGGATGCCCCTTATCGCTGGTCTACTACGCATGTCTGTTCATTGACATTTGTCTGCTTTCTGCCCTATTTCTCTATGATGACACTTACTTTGAAAGCTAACTAAAAACTGTAGCTAACTAAAAATAGCCCTGCTTCGTTTATAGTTAGGTAGTCCTTACCTAAATTTACTGGATAGCGTTAGCTAGCGTTAGAATACCCTTGGCGTAGAGAATTAAATAGCATTTCGCTTCCGAAGAATGTGGTGAAAAATGGCGTAGGCCATATCCAGAGTAAGAAAAGGGTCAAATATAAGCCGCACATATGAGCAATCCACCTTGCCAATCTTGGACTCGCATCCGTTATGGAAATGAAAGTCAGGTATTTTCATTGGCAGATCAAACACTTCAACTCGAGGGGACGCTGGCCAACTCTACGTACCTTTACTCTTTCTAGCAGCATATTCTCCTCCGTCATCTGTCGAAGCTCCAGCTTGTGGTTGGCCATTTGCTGAGGCTGCTGCTGAAGCTCCTTGATGGCTCACCCGAGGAAGCGTCGTACTGCAGTAGAAATTCTTCCGGCCACCACCACCACCACCACTGGCACTCCGCCCTCCTCCTAGCGTGCTACTTGGACCTT
Organism: Dermanyssus gallinae; assembly: GCA_003439945.1. Taxonomy (NCBI): domain Eukaryota; kingdom Metazoa; phylum Arthropoda; class Arachnida; order Mesostigmata; family Dermanyssidae; genus Dermanyssus; species Dermanyssus gallinae. Next base: position 18,346 of record QVRM01002506.1, on the reverse strand, counting down.
TATCCAGTCGCTGTTGTTCCTGCTGTTTTTGTAACTGTTGTTGTAGATGCTGCTGCTGCTGTTGTTGATGTCGCTGCTCATGTTGCTGCTGTTGTTGTCGAATATGCTGAACACGACTCATTGTGGCATAATACGAGTCCTCGCCAATTTTTGCCCGTTCGACATTCGAATTCTTTGTGTGACTTAACGTACACATCGCTTGGACACCTAAGCACAAACGCGGTCTCGTTGCTGAATGTCGGCTGGGATTATATAGCTGCGTAAATGTTTACAACACTTGATATATATATATATATATATATATATATACTCGGTAGTTTTCAATTCATCTACGTTAGTTTAAGCTTCATAAAACTATTGTTTTAATTGTAGTTTACAAAGACACAGTTTTTGTTTATCAAACTTCACAAATGCATCGTGAAGTTTGTAAAACAAAAAAGTACGATCACTGAAGTAACACAAGCCAAACGACACGTCCGCATTATCTTTAGTAAGCCGTATTAAAATACGACGCAAACAGCGCGCCACTTTCAGACAGGGCCGCATACTAAATTTGCTGACTATCAAACCCTGAATATCAAGAATCTGTAGAGAACTTAAAACCTTTTGAGATTGTCGATTGCAAGTTAAGGACAACTCTATGCAAGGAAAGTGATGCTACAAAGCAAAACATATGAACACCAGATAAAACGACATACTCATGTTGGCCTGCAAAGCAAAAAGGCAGTAACTGATTATCGACGACCTAGGAACGTTGTTATGCACGATAACGATAGGGTCATCCGCATACTAGTTCAACTTGAAGGTGGCCTTCGGTGTACCTGAGGGTCCGGCTACGGATGACACCCCCGATGCGAGCGTGTTACCGCTGGTGTGACCCGACGCAGCAAGAACGCTGGTCGCCGATAGATCGTTGTTCACGTACTTGATGTTGTTCGGCAGTGGCGTCTGCAGATTGCCCACAGCAACGCAATCCAGTGTGGCAGCCTGAAACCGATAAGGGCCAATCGGCATCAGCACGTACGCACGCACTTCTTAGGCTCAAGTCGAACGAAATAGGGCGTGGGTTCTACTTGCTTGATGATGCTCTAAATTGCAGTACCTCCTGTATATTGTTATATTTATTTAAAATGTACCCCATTTAGGTATGTGAAAACGAACATAATGTATGTATGAAAAACATGGTAAAGATGGTTTATAAGTGTTCTCGCTGGAGCTGAGAGAGCGACACGGATTCAGTACAATCGGCTAGGTGATAAAACAGGGGACAAGGACCGCCACAACGACGGCATTTGCAGACCTCTTTGGGTTCATGAAACCCAGCAGACCGCCATAATAGACGATGAAATCCGTGAACATTGTAGCGAGTGGTGAGGTGACGACATGGGCGGATAGACCCCTTCCAGGCCTGGTTAGTTATAACTGGTGAAAAAAAAAATTGCTGGAATTGGAAACATTTTTTGAGAATACTCATGTCAAAACGTTTTTACGACGACTGTGTGCGGTAAATTTAAGCGGTCTACGAGTTCATACGAATACCTTCCGTGTTGCTACAAAGCTTGCTTAGCAGTCCAAAGACTCTGCACTCTGAAACATCGCAATTGTCCTTGGAAGAGCGAAGGTACCGGCATTTGAGTTAAACACAGTTCTATATATCCATCGTAAAAAAAGACATTACGATGACATCACGAAAATCGACGAAACACATCCGGTAAAAGATTTGGATGAAAGGCATCCGAATGTGACGTCAGATGACGCTAGACATCAGAATGTGACGTCCTTACACTAGTGCGAAAACGCAATGTGTACAAAGACAATAATATTCAGATGAAGGTCTAGGATGCATAACACAGCGTTGGTTTACTTACAAGGCCGTTCTCTATAAAATTAAGTAGTGCATATATCTGGTCGTCCATACAAGTCCTTATTAGGCTCGTATGAAATGGTTATGTGAATCGGCGGGCTCAAACGTAGCCGGTTTTTATCCTGTATCGCTGACGTTTCAAATGTCAGACAGTGGGGCGATTGTGTAAAAAAATGTGACTAGCACTAAAAGTGCCGACTTTTGTGGCGATTTACCTACACGAAGTCGCTCACCACTTTTGGTTAAGGGGGATTAATCTGCCTCAGCTAAAGCTGGTTTTGCTTTTTCAAACACCTGCGCTTCGTACTAAACATCAGGCAAAAACACTAATTTGTGACACGTTAGCACTCAGACATGAGTGTTTCCATATTTGATTTTAACATTAAGTTTGCCGTTTGTCATATTAGGGCTGGATCGCAAGAGTAGTGCAAGCATTTCACATAATGCTGCCTAAAATTCCATAAAATATATAAAATTGGTTTGATGGATATCGTTATATGGGGCACTATTTGTTTGTAAGTATGGTTTATATATATATATATATATATATATATATATATATATATATATATTATGCTACTTTAATTTGAGATGTGGAACTGGAAGAGCAAAATAAATAAGCCATTTAAACAAAACAATCTTTTAACCTTTTGACTCTAACGTAAGGGTCTTATTATACAGGGTTACATCCGTTGGTTTATCGATCACACCAATTTTTAGCTAAAGGTATGGGGTTGGGTTGTGGGCATGAACACGTGTTGTTGGTTTAGGTTTTAGATTTTTTTAAATATTACAGTACAAAAAACACAGTTGTGAGCAGTGCCGCCATCAGGATAAGGATTACTACGGCATTATTATGTTCACTGACACAATGTCGTCAGCCATTGTTGCTCTCAATTTTGTTGTTGTTTCTTTTGCTTTTATTCTGGATGGTTCCGTATGCGCTTACTGTTATTGTGAATATATTTTGTACTTGCCAAGTCCTGCCAAGCAGCCTAGCCTGCTAGATGTCGTTTACCTGATACGCTTGATAGTTCGGGTTATCCAGGTGGTGGTCCGGCGTCATCCGCTCAGCCGTGTAGGTGACGTAGGCGAGTTCCGACTTCAGCCGATTTACTCTCCGGCGGTAGTAGAACGCGACACAGAGCAGCACGACACAACAGAGAAAGCTCGAGAACAGCACTCCAGCCATGATGCCTGCAACGTAACGCAGTACGAATTAGGTATGTTACTTTGTGCCGGGCCAGTGAGTGTGACCCGCGATGCGTCTGCCTGTCGACCTCATCCGGCAACCTCGTCACCTCAACAATGCCGTAATGATCGGCAGTGCAACAACCGCAAAACGCATCCGTTTCAGAGAGAGAGAGAGAGAGCTGAACAATGGGCTAGTTCGTTTATCGTAATAGCATTGCAAGCGCAAATTCGTGCGCGCGAAACGCTTGCCTGTCTGCTTATTTAACTTGTGCCACTACCGCGACAGCTACTACAAACAGTTTGTACTCTGAATAAAAGACAACGCTGAGCAGCACAGGCCAAACGGTTCGTCGACTCTCTTTTACCCTAGGCGACCGCTCCTTATGTTCGTTTCGCACAGTTTCACGTTTACACAGTTACATTGTTGGGCTCAGGTCATATTTACAAGCATATTGACGCCGTACATGTTTATAAATACGTATGTATTTAACGTAGTGCGTTCAACTTCAACGGCCTATCTAGGACACTCTTAAAGCGCAGACTAGTAATCAGGAACGATAACGCGTTATTTGAGTTTCCACATAAAAACCTGATTTTATGTACATACAATTGTAGCATAATATTATTTATTTATTTATATCATGTATATACCGCAATACTGTTTCTACAACGCAAGCTGGTGAGTCAGAATTTGGGCGAAAGTCTGCCTGCGTCTCAAACAGACGAACGCAGTAAGAATTGCGTTTCACCGTTTTCCTTGCGTTTGCTCTGCTTGCATGGTGGTCGATGGACGGCACGGCACGCCAGCAGGGAACAACAATCCTCGCGCTCGCACGCAACAAAGGAAAGCAATTGCGCAAACCTCGCACCTCCCATTTGACGACTATCGGAGATTTTGACGAACCAAAACTGCAAAGGGTGGCGGCGGCGGCGGCAGCGGCTCTACTCGACCTCTTCTCGTGGCGTGGAAATCGCATTCAACAACGCGTTGGTAACAGAAGTGGCAGAAGTGGCGTAGACTGAAAGGCTTTCTTCTGAGAATTGGTCATTTGTTGCGCTTTGAACCCTATCGAACCCTAACGGCGTGCGGTGTTGCCTGCCAACGCTTCCTAACCAGTGAACGGCTGCCCGGCCAGCCTCCAGAGTTCGCTACTGACTTGCTCACTCAGCAGCACTACTTTCGTTTGCCTTTCTGCCTTCATAATAACGCTTTAGCGAACAAATCCGATGACGAGTACGACGGGTTTCGTGCCGCCGAACGTGCCGCGAATCCACTACACTTACGGACAGGGCGAGCTACACATGCGACGCAGAGATCGATGAATACATGGATAGCTTTCAAAGGCGATCGAATTTCGTCGTAGCACCAAAGCTATTGTACAAAGAGGCCACCAACGAGATTGGACCGACTGACGTTCTTTTTGCTTCATTTTCGTACAATACAGCGTGTGCCGTTATTCGAGGCAAATACAACATGGTATGGAAGGGGACAGAGCGTTTCTCCACAAGCGGGTGTCAGAATTGTGATACAGTTCACAGGTTTGAGTCTAGAAAGAGGCTGCGTGTACGATGTAAGCAACGGACAAACAAACTACAGAGTCATAATAATAATAATTATTATTATTATTATTATTATTTGCTTATTGCATTTTCGTCAGCGCCTAGGCGTGTGTACTTGTTCTTTTTGACAATTTTTCATCTTTATTTACAGTTACCACTTAAGAAAGCCAACTAATTTACGCGCTAATTCTGAATCTGTGCCATCTCTATTTTCAGAAGACGTATACGAAAAGCCACTTGTGTATTCGCAATACCCTTTTCTACTCCAGCAATGACCGGACAACAACAGCCGCACACTAAACAATCAAAAACGAACTGTTCAGCTCTTCAGCGCTTTATCAGTGATACATTAGCTGGGCGCCAAGTGCGTATTTTTACGGAACTCATAGTGCTTTCACGTGCTCCCAATGTGCATCATAATTCAGCAGTAAAAACCGCGGCACAGACTGGCTTAGAACTTTCTTGTTTTAGAACGATGCCTGAGGGGTTCAAAATATCTATTGAGATTACCCGCCTGTGCTAGTTGGGAGACGTCGTGCCGATGCGTTGGGAAGCAACCGGGGACCCCTGACGTTTAAGCGCCCACGTTTGGGAAGTCAGAGTAAACAAATTATGCATACAAAGCATTGCTTCGCTGCTTGCCAAATGCCGCACTCTATTTCTGTATGTTCCGGAAGACGCGGAGTAAAACCTGATGCGTTTTTTCTTAAGTCATATAGGATGCGGTATGCGGATTATGCGGAAAATGAGATTAATGAAAAATTCAACAAAAATTCAATATATATATATATATATATATATATATATATATTTTTTTTTTAATGGAAATTTAATACGCGCAAGCGAGAAATTTGGAAAGTTATTCAAATGAACTAGGGCTTTTGGTATATATAAGTAAGGATATTTCGCATGAAAGTAAGGACATTTAAATAGGATGTTAGATTATACGACGTGCCGAACGTAGAACGTATAGATCAAAAAACATAGTTTTGCACGTTGTGCAAATGGCAGATACGGGGTCATACTATATCCATGTTATGTCGGCATTTCCAATACATATTTTACGATCCGTAATGGTTATATATATATATATATATATATGTGTGTGTGTATGGTAGGCGAGAATCTTTTTGTACATATGTTCACGTTAGCTTGCAGCACATTTGCACAAACCTTGTGGCGAATCGTCGAGGTCAGTATGATCTCGAAGCATGACGCTTCCGGCCACCAGTGTACCGCACTCTCGACCAGAGAAGCCTCCACGACAGACGCACCCTTTGACGGGATCGCAAAACATTCCAGGCTTCAGATCGCACTTACACGCCTAAAGACGAACCATTAGGTGGCAATAGGCAAAGAAACCGCAGCAGCGAGCGGTAACAGCAGACGCGGCAGCGAAACGGGAAGAGAAAAGTGTTGTCATCATCGTAAGAAACAAGATACACGTACGTTAGTTAACTTTGCTGATCTGAACGCATCGGTCCATTTACATCATACGCATTGTTAGCGCAGCTTTGGCCGTGACAGCTAGCCACTAAATTATCGCTCTCTAACAATCCTCCGAAACTGCCCTTCAATGCTGGACAGTGGTGGCCGTTTTTAGTGTAAGCGTGTCCCTAATTTCTCCCAATCCTCGGAAGCCGCAAGCAGAAGCCGGGACGAGCGCTGCCGTCCTACGAGGGAGCAACGGAAAGCAGTTTTTATTCTACATGCATCATAAGAGCCCACTAATCATCATCCGTTGCACACGCCGGCGTGATAAAACGCAACGAGGAACGTGAAAGAATTTGCCTCTATCGGGAATTGTGGCCAGAAATCAGGGCGATAGCACACGGACCTAACTCCACATGGCCACCGACAATGCGTGGCTTGTGGACTCTCCAGTGGACACAATATCTGCACTATGTTTCCCAACACCCCCCCCCCACCCCGCCTCCAGTCATACTTCTCTCTCTTCTCTCATGAAGAAGGTTTCTCCATTAGTGCAGCGGCTATAGCAGGTAGCCGCCGTCTCTTTGACAATAGAGATGACTAACTAACATCGACGTTCCCAATAAGCATGAGATCAAGATTCTCCCGCTGTCAATATAAAGAGCACGTCCTCACGCCGGGCTCACACGTCTCACACGCCTGGCTAATATGAAGAAGGCACTGAACAAGGGACAACTTGTCACGCTACAAACGTAAAGAGACCCATATAACATGTAGCCATTGTGTTTGACTATTCTGCAGCTGTTCGAACGACTGTTAGTTCACCATCACTGATTTTAAATAATTCTACAACTTCCACCACTACCGGCACTGTTAGTTATTATGTGACGCAGCAACCACTAAATTATTTGTGCGAATACGAAGAAAGTTTGGCACGTTTTTTTTTTATTATCTACGCTTCAATAACCTATGGAGTCAGCGATCAATCATACCAAAAGCCGTGGCCCGCGGTGAGTTTGTAAACGTTGAGACTGTTTGCTTGGCGGATGGCCAAATGGGCGCATGCAAATTTAAATAGCACTCGCCTATTTGGCCTATAATTAAGTTTTTCGTTTAGAAGTACGTATAATAACAACAATGCACATATAACCATTATAGTTACACCACAGCCAAGATAAATTATAGTGATTTCAGATTTTGTTAAGTTTACACCATGGCATGTACCGTGGCACCGTGGTATACGACGAGGTAATGCTTGATTGATTTGATTGATTGGTTTATTTGCTTGATAAGTGTGTGTACACATATCACCCTTTTATATCAGGGGCTATGCACATTTCATGTATATGAGCGAACAGACACGGGCAAAAGCCTCTTCTGCAAAATGCCCTCAACGTTTGCAATTGATTAATTGTGTAATTGCGGAAATTTTCAAGCTCAATAAAACATTACTAAACTTTAAAAAAATGCCGTCCAGAGAAAACGGTCTCATAAGCAAAATATATCATGACAGATAGCAAAAGAGAGAGGCTGTGGTACGCAAACGCAATACACCAGTATAGTATCTCAGGCCGAACGGTAGGGTCGAAAGGCGAATGAGACAGTGTCACGCTAGCGATATCTGTTGTTGCCATCCCACGTGTTGTTGGTGCCGTGGTAGCTATCCAATATCCAAACGCATTATTACAGACTATCTGTCATCAAAAATTTACACGCAATCACTGTTCCAACGGCACGTTTCGAATTTGCGTCACGAATCAGTGGAATGAGGATGGGGTTTGCTTTGATTGATATTGGTGGCAATGATGACGATTGGGGGTCAGTTGTTTAGCTGCTGAAGATTGAGTAAGTAAATGGTTAGCTGTGATGACCATACGGAGTAACATCGAAGCGAGATGACGACGTACCTGAAAACAGTGCTCGCCAAAATAGCCCTCAGGACAGACATGTTGGCAACGACTTCCAGTCCAGCCATGAGGACACATGCATGCGCCATCGGTGGCTCGGCATTGACCGCCGTTCAAGCACGAACACCTGCATCATTGAACACACAGCAAGCAAAAATGGTTATTCATACAATTATGCAATAATAATAATAATAATAATAATGCTAATAATAATAATAAATACGCTGGTCAAACCAGGCGTCCACCATGAAATCACAGGGATTAAAGACGCTGCAGAAGCTATTGGACGAGACGCAAACGATTGGACCAGGCCCCTGGCAAGAACATGCCACACAGCATACACTAGACTCCAACAAACGCAGCGCTGCAGCTACAGAACTGTTAGACAGCCTCCAATCTCCAGTAGAAAAAAAAGCTATCTTTTTGGCAGCGCGGGATACATTTAGTGGAGGCTTTCTTAAGTGTCTCCCTTCTTCGCAGCTAAGTACTGTGCTGGACAACATTTCATTCTGCATAGTAACAGTTTGCAACCCTTACAGTTGCAAGTTGGACTTCACCCTCTTAACTGCACTAAAAGCCATAGTAGAGCTTCTAGACGCGCCGAAATCAACGCAATTATAAGAAAAGCCTTACGCAGGACTGGCATACCAAGTACGCTCGAGCCAAGATAATGACTTGATGACGACAAAAGACCTGACGGTGTAACAATCCCGCTATGGGCTAACGGCAAATGTTTAGTATGGGATGCTACAGTGTCCTGCACAGTGTTTCCCTCCTATCTACGCTACATATCACTAAAGGCGGGATGACTTGCCGAGCGCGCAGAAAATGCAAGAAATGCAAGTACCAGGAACTGGAGGCGATCTACATCGTAATGCCAATATCTATCTATGGAAACAATGGGTCCGTTAAGCAAGGCAACAAGAGATTTATCAATGAGCTGGGCAGATGGATTACAAATCTCACAGGCAATCGGCGCGAAGTAAGTTTTTACGGCAACTGCTGTCGCTTGCAGTGCGCCGAGGAAACGGCCAGGGCTCGAACTAGCGATCTTTTGCTAACCGTGGTTGCCATGGCAACGCCCCGTTTCGAACGGCGCGTTCGAACCGCCTAAGCCTCCGCCACAACTATATATATATATATATATATATATATATAATCCATCCAAAGTAACTATGCAAACAATAAAATTCTCACTTCTTAGTGCAGTTAAATCCATAGGTTCCGTGAGGGCATGGCTCGGCGCATCGTGGACCTTTCCAGCCCGGCAGACAGAAGCAGGACCCCGTTTGTGGGTCGCATTCGCCTCCATGCAGACATTGACAAGTCTCGCTGCAACCGGCACCCCACGTATCTGGAGGACAGGCTGAAACATATAGAACCACATCAAATATCGTAAATACTGCTGTTTTTTTGCTATGTACATGTGTTATATGTACGGCATGAATCTTTTGCAGACATTCTCAAATATGATATTTTTAGCTTCGTCACGAAAAACTCTATGAAGTTATTCAAGTACTCTAGTACGGAGTGCTATAGCACAAGTATCTTCACCGGCGGATCAATGTATGAAAGTCAAGTCTTCGGGAGCTTCATTGGGTGGGGACGGTCGAAAACCTATCTAAAACAGACGCACACCACTCTCCTTTCACATCAGGTTTTCAAAGAGCTCCCAAAGGGCTATCGGCCATTGAGCAGATTGCTATACATAAGAACGACCTTCATCTGAACATGTATATATATATATATATATATACATCTGAACATGTATATATATATTTATTTTTTTCAGAATTTTACTATAATTATGCGTGTAGTATACTCGTATATAGTTTATATACGGCTACGCATGGATCCACAAAATAGCAGAGTCTATTAGCACGAACGTAACCTCTATCGTTATAAACTTAGCTTGACTAGTCAATAAGCAAACACACGACCTGGTTTATTTTCCGGCGCCAGACGTTTGTTTCTTGCTGCATTTATTTCTTGGTGTCAACGCTACGAGGCGTCGTTGTGGTCTCTTACCGCAGCGTCATGATCGCGCCTTCTAGAAGTCACTTAGAGGATTTGGACGCCCCCAACCCGGCTCCCTTCCCGTGTGCGAAACAGAGACCCAATGTGGGTTCGTCACCTACGTAATCCCGTGTGCGAAAGAGAGACCCAAATGTGGGTTTGTCATCTATCGAGAAATACTCGACGCGTTGGAATATTAGCGATAGTGTACCAACAGCGCAGCCGTCTAATGCCTCCGCTGCGTCCTGCAATGCTCCGGAATGCAGAACTCTTTAGAGCGCGGTGGTCAGTGCAGCCGATCCATCACTGTGTTTATCATCAAAGCGGCTTAAAAGTGTTTTAATACAACAACAACAACAACAACAATTGGCTGCATGTACAACTTTTCATACAGCCAATGTTGGCAATTCTCTTGCGTGGCTAGATAGATGGAAGTACAGGGAGGAAAAGGTTTCGAAAAGGAGCGTAACTCTCACAACATTGATAGATAAGGCTGGCACTTTGAGGTAATGCCCGAGGTCGGCGGGGGGGGGGGGGGGGTCGGGAGAAACATAGGTTAAATAAATTAGCGAGCCCCCCACTAGTTGCTTCTAGGTAGGTGCCGGCGAAGCATGTGCGCCATGCACTCCCGAAACCTCTCATATTAAAACAAGCAAAAAAAAGAAAGGATGCGGCTGGCAGCGGCAACAGCAATGACGATAATGATGACCCAGAACATGCTTGATGCAGTATTGCGCATACGTTCTACCGGACTACCTGTCTCTATGTACCCCCCGCCGCCTGCATCCAGCCTGCATAACAAGAAGAACAGCGACTACGGTATAGCTTGTCCGTATAGCTTCGGGGCCAGGGGCCAATTTCCGCTACCACAGTCGACCGTCGACGTGAGGTCGTCGGCATGCTGCTACACAATTTGTCAACCTTCCTCTCTGGGCGGCCTTCCTCTCTCGCTACGGCCAGCCAGATAGCCAGCTACAGACAGCCCCCTTCCCGGCTTAAGCAGACTCAGCAGCCCAACCCGGGCCCTGTTTCGGTCGGCTCCTAATTAGCCTGTTTTGACTTCCGTTGCGGAGCTTCTGTTGCAATTCAAGACTAAGAGTAGTAGTAGTAGCTGTTGTTGTAGTAGTTAGTAATAGTAGTAGTAGTAGTAGTAGTAGTAGTAATAGTAGTTTTGCAAGCACGCAGCGACACTAACACAACCGACACGTTTACGAGCCTGCCGAGAAGCCCAGTGCGCAATACCAATACAGCAGCGGTTCAGTAGCAGCAGAGGTAACACCAGCAGCAGCGGCGACAGTAACCGAAAGGCTAAAGCATTGCATGCACATGGATGAATGGATTCTTTTTTCGCGCGACCTGTGTCCCTAAATACGTATGTTGCCTTTATACTTCAGGGGAGCTTAGAGCGGCTGCACGAGCGGACATATTGAGATATGTCCTTTTTTTTTAGGAGGTTTAGGGTTTAAGATACATTTACGTACGACTGAGAGAAAGCATAACAGGAGTTGGTAAGATATATCTACATGGGTTTCCCCAACTGTCCTTGTGGCAGCAGCCTGGTGGCCGACTCTCAGCGGTATGGTTCTTCGCGGCGCACTTGCCCCTAGACCACGCCGCCACTATTGTGCACACATGTCGGCGTCTATAAGCACAAACAAAACGCACACGCACCGTCATGCTTATCCACTGTGCTGTTTCCAGTCGATACAGATGCTAATTAGAATTCACAGTATTGTGTGTAGTAATTACAGAAGCACTGTAATGGCCTAGCTTTTGGTGTTCTTGATGACACGACCTATATACTGGGTCAGTTCGAAAGTGATGTGAAAAGAAAATCCGAAATTTTGCATTCTTAGAATAATTGATGCGGAATGTATTTTATGCAAAATAAATTTCTTGAGGACAATGTCACTTTATCCAATCAAGTATATACTACCTCATTTTAGACATAACGTTCGTGCAATCCCTTTAAGCGCTAGGCAAATTCCATTCTTTAAGATTGTGTTGTTTTTAGGCGCACAAAAGTGACCCAGTTGTTTTAACACCCTCAGAAGTATCGAAGTTTTCGCCTCTTGTAAACATTGTGAAGTGAGCGGAACGAATGATAATCTGAAGAGGCAGAATCGTCACTTTGAGATGCCTTTGAAAATGTTTCACTGCAGAATCCAGCAATTGGCATGCGGTAGCCATACACACATGCAGACAGGCGTTGTCATGGTGGAATACGACGCATATATGATCATAGAGTTCGGAGCGTTTTTTGATAACGGCCTGCTTTACCGCTTGAACTTCGTAGCGTGAGGTCTGCTTTATTTTAACCTCCATGCAACGCATATACCAAATACGCGATCTCATCAGGGTGACATGCAAAATACGTATCACTTTATGTTAACGTAAATGCGCCTTCGTATGTGTCATTGTTTGAGCACTCACAGAGCAATACAACGCTCTTGCATCAAGATACTTTTAGTATCGAACTTTTAGTACTTCAGACCATAATAAAAACGGATTACCCTTGTTAAGAACATGCACTTGCCTCCATCAGGGTCCAATGAATAGTGAACTCACTAACCAACAGAACTTTCCGACTAACTCAGCACAAACTCTTTTTACCGTAACTATATATTGAGTTAGGCAAAAATTCTGTCGGTTAGTGAGTTCACTATTCAATGCACCCTTATGAAGGCGAGTGAGTGTTCTTAACAAGGGTCGCCTACCATATATATACAAACACATACATATATACACAAACAAAACAAATTGTTCCGTACGCCATACAAGAGCCGATCCTAATCGCAATAGTAGCAAACATAATCGAGGGCAAATAACGTCTCAATGTGCAGTGCCTATTTCTCAGCAAGGTAAAATCGCGAGTCACAATCCAGATGATCCATAACTTAAGCAAAATGTAGGAACTCGACTCGATGGTCACGTTTTGCAATACCAGCGCAACGTAAATCATTCCATGAGGAGCGAGAGTCATAAAAGGGCAGATCATAAATAATCATTATACGTGCACGCGGCTACCCGTAAGTCAGAATGTACACTCGACTAGCAGCGTTACCGACGGTTCACTATCGTTCACTGTAGATGGCGGATCAGGGGGGGGGGGCTGAGCAGGTAGATGGAAGGAGGTTACGCCAACTGCCCAAACTGAAAACCAAACAAGGATCGTCGCCACAGTAGTCCTGGGGTAGTATTAGTGGTGGTAGTAGTAGTAGTAGTAGTAAATTCGGCTGAAGACAAATAGATCTAGATGGGGGGAGGGGGAGAGAGATAACGTCCTCAAGTATGTGGCTGTACGAATTCGGTATACCTCTGTCGCTGCCGTTAGCTAAGCTGCCTAGTGCAGTTATCACAACATTATTTACAGAAATAACCGGGCAGCGGTAGACAAACGCCCCTTTGCTCTTTGGGGGCGTTGGGGCGTCTCGGGGTCTCGGGGTTTGGGACTGAGCGTGTTTGCGCAATAGGAAAAAAAGCGCGACTGCAAAGCTAGCCGGCGCGTGTTTTTATAGAAAATACGCAGTCTGTTTTTAGAGAGTTCGAAGGCCACAAGAGGTCTCTGGTTTATTTAGGCTGAAGTTCGCGGGCAGACAGAGTGTTTAAAAGAAGAGATCCGTTCGATGGCTGGCGTCGCCGCACCACTGCAAGCCACCCCGCGTGGAGTTCGAGCGCAAGCATACATAAAGCCGAAGAAACAGTGAAATAAAAAGATCCAGAGAGGGAGAGAGAGGAGTATACAGAGTTAGAGAGAGAGAGAAAGAGAGCTATGAAAGGGAAAAAGGAACAGAGGTACAGCATGAGATAACAACGGTGCCGAGCTCTATCGTAGAGAAGGTATAATAATGCAGAGCAGTTGCCACGATAAATAGGTTGAATCGGACGTTGAAAATGAGGAGACGACAGTAGGCAGGTCGGTCATACATAGTCAGACGAACAGCAAGCGAGAGAGACAGGCATATGATATCGACTAGCCGCCGAAAACGGACGACCCATTGAGCGACGATCCGAGTCGAGAAAAGACCAAAGGGAATTTCGTCCTTGAGACGATCGTCAGATTAAACGGACCCGAATGGGTCTGTTCTTTCTTGCTCTCCTTCTTGTATGCTGTATGCTGCTATGGCGTGACACGTGAACACTGCGCGTTTGGCTGGGCTCGGCTCAAATGGCTGGATGATGATGATCAAGAGGTCTGAAAGTACTATCAATACTATAACTACTACTACGACTACTACGGTCTTACTACTGGTAGGCCCAATGTATGCGGAGCACAGAAAGACGCGAGAGAGAAAGAAAGCGAGAGGTAAAGACTGTGGGCCTGTGGAAAGAGGGTGGAACAAATATTCCAATAATATTCGACCACACTGCCCTGCAGGTGGTGATGGTGGTGCAGGTGCAGGATCTGCGGCAGACCCGCTAGAATGGGTGGTAGCCCCACGCTGGCCTGGTCTGACCTGATCTGCAGACCAGACCCAAACGAAGCCACCGTCATCAGACAATTGTCGTCGATTCTTAGACGCTGTGACCTGTGATTACAACAAACCAATACGTCTCAGCGATTCAGCTCGTAGATGCGACGGATAGCACATATGAATATGATGATGACGACGATGATGGTGCTGCTGCTGCTGATGATGTTTATTATTAGACAGTCTTATCGTATTTTACATTGCGACTCATTCTCCATCCATCGCATGCGGCGCGCTTGCGTTGCGAACATTATTCATGTTACTCAGCTCGTCTTCGCTAAGGCCGTAACTTCGGGTGTATTCGGTGTTCTAGGAACATACCAGTGCGTATTAATGCATACAACAGTAGTCGATAGGAAACGTTTGTTACTTCTATCGTATGCCACTATAGCGGCACATGTGAGATATTCAACTTTATGGTACCACAAACTGTAAGTATATATATATATATATATATATATATATATATATACGAATTGAACTGTACGCTAACTCATTAACAGCTGGCGTACTAACGTGCTTCAACGGCACAACTGGTCATTATTGTACACATTAACCAACTATGGTGAATAACAACAATAAACTTAACTATGATTGTTTCGTGTATATATATATATAACATACCAGGCGTTGATATTTCTCATCAAAGTTTTTCGACAATAAAAAGATCACATTCGACGCCCATCCACTAGACATGGTTACGTCTAGCTACCTACAAGCAACAAGAGCACAACATTGGCTGTGGCGATTTTGTCTAATAGGGCGCGCCGTGCGATGCTTGTGACGCTGTCAGACGTTCATCGAACAGAGCCACAACATAACTAACTAATTAACTGATTACCGAGAGTCGAGTAGCGTCGAAGGTGTGACCGTGTGCACATATATGACTGTCTATGGACAACGACAGTAGCTAATGGGCGGAAGAAGCACATACTTACTTTTCGAGCACGTAGGGCCGGCCCAACCAGGTCGGCATGTACACTCGCCGGTGACCGGATCGCACGGACCGAGGGCGTTCTCGCATCGAGCGCATTGCTGTTTGCAGCCCACTCCGAAGAATCCGGGTGAGCACTCTGCGAGAGCGAAATGAACGAACGAACGAATCACACGATCAGAGATTAAAAAAGCAAGACGTCACGAGTCACGCCAAAAAATAAAGCCCACAAACCGTACTGCCGGTCCTGCTGCAGTCATCTGCGTCGTTCTCACTGTGTCGTCGACATTCAAGACACTGACAGAGTGAGCCGAAAGCTTTTGCGGCACAAACAATAGCAGGCAAACAACAGCAACACCAACACAAGCAGCAATAATAATAATAATAATAATCATCATCATCATCATAATAACTTTGCACCCATTACATTAGAGACACTCGGCCCGATCAGCACAGGTACAGCAAAACTCCTGCAAGACATCGGAAAACGAATCGAAGACGTCACGGGCGATCGACGCGAGGCCATGCTTTTGAGACAGATGATGTCTTTGGCCGTGTGTAGAGGGAACGTGGCTTCCATTATAGGCGCCATGAACTGACAGAAAGCGAACAGAGCAGGAGTAACATGATTTAAACGTTCATACCTCACAATTGTATTAACTTAATAATAATAATAATCATAGCAACACCAACAACGACAAAAGCAGCAATCATAACACCACTACGGCGGCGGCAACAAAAATATCTAAAAAAAATAAGATATTTTAAAACAGCAATGACATCATAAGCTAACAAACAATTAGAACGCCATTATCAGTAGAACGCCATCGAGAATTTAGCGTATAGTGTAGCCTTGTTGGAAACACTCATTATGCGGCCTAGCAAATAAGCCAGTATTATCTGCATGCTCTAAGGTTGGCCTGTAGCTAAACCGGGTAACGCTATAAAGCGCGTGTCAAGCGTTAAGAATCATGACGATGCGAGCTATTGTTATCCTCCTCTTGAAATACGCCATGACATGCCATTTAATTATGTTGTCTGAATCTTAAACGAATATGTTGTTAGAATATAATTGAATGCATTACACGCCGGGTTTGGCTTCTCAAATTAACAGCAGCCTAATATAGAGAGAAATGAAGCAAAGTGGAGCGGATGTTGGCGGTAGTTGAGAAAGCGTTTTCTCTAAGCGCACACGGCCTCGCAAAATTATATGGCTGCTTGAGGTTGTTAAAATGTTAAACACTGATAGCCTGCAATATGGAAATCGTATTTTGTCCTCCCCCCCCCCCCCGCTCCGCTTTCGCTGTCTTTGTCTCGTCTGTGACATTTTTGCTTAGAACGCAGAAAACGTGTCAGCGGGCGGAGCATGTACATCGACGAGGATACTTTTACGCACAGTTTGTCAACATTGCCGACACAAATTACCAGAAAAGCTAAATAACCTCGTAGGTAGGCACATCGTCGTAGCAAGCCGCCAAGGAAAGCTAGCCTAAAAGCAGTCCCAAGTAGAGTAAGAAAGATAGGGAGAAACTTTGTCTAGAATTACGCCGCCAAATCCTGCAAAAAATCTGAGTTAGGCTATTTGTTGTTGTTGTTGTTGCAGAATTAGCCACGAAGCCACAGAGGAAACAAAGGCTCAGATTAGAATGAGCGCCTGTCTCCAGCGGCCAGGTACGTGACACGTGACCAACCAATGTATCTTGTCGACACTCCGTCGATAATGTGATTTAGTGGAGCGGTTTATAACGCCAACGTACACACAAACACATGCAATTACTTCGACAACTCACGGAATCGTTTGTCAGAGCGATTCGACATAGTTCCAGATGGAATAATATGGATCAACATTGGTTACGAAATTGTTGATTACATTCCAATTGCTGAGAAAAGGCTAGCTGGCTAGCTTCTTTTCACAAACATTATCAATCACAAACTCACAAATTAACTAGAAATAAAATTACTAAACAGAACCCCACAGCCTTCCAAAAGCACAGTCTATGAGAGAACTTTTTGCTAATTAAACCCAACGGAGAATTTGTCAAAAGTAGGCAACGCTGCAGGAAGTCCCGAAACGGGTGGAACCTGTTGGATATTTGGTCACACGACGGCTGCTGACACAGTGGTATCAACGGAGTGCGGCCCTATCAGTCAATGAGATGGTGTGTCCGTTGTCGGAGATCCCCATCTCGAAGGGCGGGACGTCTCTATAGTGCCTGCGATGCTTCGTGCTTTCATAATAAGGCGATGAAGCAAGTTGCCGCGTGTACGCCAGCATGCGGAACACAAAAGAAACGCGCATATTTTCCACATATTGATCCCGGACTGCAGCGACGTACGAAAAGTTTCCACTATTCAGCTTTTAGCGCAAATTAAACTTTTCAGACAGTCAAGGGAATGTCATTGTGACTAGGCGGAACTTTTCTGTTGGGTCGCTAGACGTGCTAAGCCGCAACACATAGGCGCGACGAAGTAAGGCAACATTTCCGCCACTTGGTTTAGCTTACGCCTGTCCATTGCGGCGCGGAAGAAGAAAAAAATCGGAAGCTGATTCAATGGCCTTCGATGAGATCTCCGTGATTTTGTGGGTGGATCAGGCAGAGAACGTAGATGCCGGAAATGTGTGAACTCAACCAGAGACAACAAAACATGGGGTAGTTATAAAATAATTGTCAGCGATGTCATACATTTGCGGGAATAACTTAGTGCAGTGCGGGAATAACTTAGTGCAATGGAGGGCTAAAGGTTCACAAAATATCTAACACTTACTAATTCCTAGTCTACCTCGGCGTGCGTCGCTATACTTCAATCTAGGTTACTGGCAAATCCAATTTAGGTTACAATTATCCAAAGGCTAGTTAAGGTGTGACAATATGGCGGCGTGGTCTAGGGGCGTTAGTCATGGCTATCATCTACCGGGATGTCGCCGGTTCGATCCCCGTTGTTAATTCAATTTTTTTTAAGCGATGCT
>QVRM01002505.1:0-45000 GCA_003439945.1 Dermanyssus gallinae | reverse complement strand
TTAGACCGCTCATTTGGAAAATAGGTTTATGAGGATATATATATATATATATATATATATATATATATATAGTCCGTTGTTGTTTTTAGTGTTGCAAAACAATCAATAGTAATGTAAATAGCTTACACAATTATGTTTTTTTTGGCGATTTAAACATTCCAACCATAGAACTTCAATCCTTAGAAGCAGATCGTGCCTAGAAATGCCTCTAAGAGGTATATTATATAAAAACTACACACGCCTCAATATTTGAACTAGGAAACGACGATGTCGTCCTACATGAGGTAGCATAAAAGGCTCTTGGACAGGAATGAACTATGCCGTTGACAATTATTTTGCGAGGTTGGAATGAACTTAGTGTAAGCACGTATTGACGTAATGCCAGAATATGTAGAAGCCAGGGATCGACAACTCAATCGTTTCTCGTGGGTGAATGCAAAATGATCTAGCAAATGAGTCTCCCTTAGAATTAAAAGCATGTGCAAGGCAACTTATTTCGAGACGATTCTCTATGGTGACGCCCCCGACTGAGGTTGTCACTGGTATTACTTTGAAAGTGTGGAGGAAGCCTTTATTTTAAATTAATTAAATATATATTCCTAAATGACTATTCTGAAACTTGAAAGTAAATGACGATAATATGCATATATTTCAACGCTCACCTATGTAAGCTTCCTATAGGTGAGAAAAAACCTCATTCCTCGACGATGGAGAATTTTACATATATTGTCGACTCGGCTGGGGTAAACGGAGGGCGCACCAAAGGCTCGGTAATCTCCGTTTTCAGCTTCGATAGACTGGTGCTAAGTATTATGTACCTAAACAACAATTTTACATGGTTATTGATTTAGGTTCGAAGGGGTCGTGCCGTCGCCACGATAAGCTTAAACTTAAAGCAGACGATACTGACATCTATCTATTCGAATGGGAGAACAGGATGGAAGATCTTGTTGTGCCTGTCGTTGCGTCAAACTCCAACCATAACGTGCTGTTTATAGAAATGTATGCTCGTTGATAGGTGTGAAATTGCCTGAGTGTTGCTGCAAGTGCGGTCAGATCGTGTTATGCATCTCGCGAATAGCTTTGCCGCCCGTACGGGAAAGTTATTTCGTTAGATAGACAATGCAGACATTTACGAGCAATGCTCGTATGTTCATGTACCTGAGTCTGTAGAGTAAATTAAATCAGAAGCATTTAATAAATCACTAACTAAGCGCAAAGTGCATGCGGGTACATTTTGCAGCTATGGCATTTCACAGCCTGCGGGTGCATTTCACAGCCACCACAGCATCGTATTCGAGTCAGACAACAAACAGTTCATTCGTCAGAACCATCTGCATAATGTTGGTTGGTATCGGTGCAGTCGCCAACTGTATGCCCTAGTCCATCTTGTCGACAAATTCTCTTTAACAATATACAATGCGATGTACAATATCTAGTACTAGGTTAGCAATTATTTAGAAATAAACGGTTCCGTAGTTTAGTTGTTAGGGTGGAACGCACGATGAGTAGCCGCGACAGCTCTAAATAACTAACACATTCACCTCTTAAGCTCGTACAAAGTGGCGCTCCGTCTGTAGTCTGACATACCAGGCGAAGGCAGCCGTCGAGTAAAGGCTGTCGATGAGCTTGAGATACTCCCAGCAGGAGTAAATTTGTAGTTGAAGTTCTTTCAAGTCTCTCTTGAGCACTCGTTTGGAGTTGGCCACACATCGGATCTCGGAAGCCACTGTACAGATACGCCGTCGAAGATTGGTGCAGAGCTCAACGTATCCTGCTCATTTTTCACACAGGGACACGATAACAAAATCAAGCAATTTTGATCTCTTAGATGGCATTTTACTGCTCTACGGTTACCTTCGGTATGCGAAACTGTCAAACCAAAATTAGTGAAGTGGACCTAGGGATTTTTGGAATAGCAGCAATGAGAAGCATTGGGTGAGGGCTCGCGGGGTGAAATATCAACATACACCTACGGCCTTTGACGCCTATTAGGTCAGGTTTTAGCCTATCAAATCAAAAGTAAATTTAATGATAATTTATTTTGTGGCTACAGTCGTCTTGAGACGTTGATCAAACACGGCGCCAAAGCAAATATAGCAATTTAAGATACAAGTAAGCTGTACTGCTTCTAGTTAAGGACCGAAGGTAACCCTTCGGTCCTTAACTAGATTAATTAGAAGCAGATGTGCTAAGATCGCTGACCGCCACCAGTTCTACTTAATATGTTGTTAAAGTAGCCTGCATGTTTGTAAAATGATGTCCTGTTTCAGTATAACAATCTTTCGGAATTCCGCTTCAATATCTAATTGACATTCAATCCCGCAGTATTTTACTTGTATTTTAAATTGCTATATTTGCTTTGTGCCATGTTTGATCAACGTCTCATGACGACTGTAGCCACAAAATAAATTATCATTAAATTTACTTTTGATTTGATAGGCTAAAACCTGACCTAATAGGCTTCAAGGGCCGTAGGTGTATGTTGATCTTTCACCCCGCGAGCCCTCACCTATTGCTTCTCATTGCTGCTATTCTAAAATTCCCTAGGTCCACCTCACTCATTTTGGTTTGTCAGTTCCGCATGCAAGCGTTAAAGGCGCACGTTTTCTTCCGATTTCATTGTTTTTACAGATCCTCCGTCAGCAGTGAGCCATCTTCCAGCACGTATATATATAACTATGCTGCCGCTCTGAGCGCCCCTGATATAAAAGGGTAACATTTGTATGTCTAAAGCGCAAACGAGCTGGATCAAGATTTCTTATCTAAATCATTAAACGCTCTTTAATTAGCGGCAGTGGACGAAACAACGTTAGCAAGTCGAATTTGTTACACGCTCAATCCGTAGTCTAACAGATTCAAATCGGGACTATTTTGCGGACATTCGTTCTTGCCCTAAAACAAGCTCATATTCTCAAATAGCGATTTCAGTGCTAAATGGCTGCGAGGAGCGGGACCGCCATCATGCTAAAAGACGTATGCAGTCCCTTAGCAAATACCCCCTTTTTTAGATGAAGTACGGTTATATATATATATATATATGTAATTTTGGTTTTAATTAGAAAGTAATTAAATGTAAGTAGCGCTAACTAAGAGCGTCGACACCTTTGGCGTTTCTAGTCTACATAGCTTTATAAAAATCTCGAACACGGTTCGGTATCTCGGTGTCTATCTCGATCGCGGCCTACGACGAACCACTCATTCAAGATCGCCACGGACCGCGCACTTAAAGTGATTAATGAGATTGCACGGCTCCTTCTAACACCTACGGGGCTCGGGCGGAGAAGAGACGATTGCTCATGAAAGTAGGAGAATCAGTAGCGCTGTTTGGTTCACCCGTGTGGATGCAGCACGCGACCGCAACCCAACGCAACAGAAATCTGCTACGAAGGACACAGAGAGGGTCTGCGCTGAGAATAATTAGCAGCTATAGGACAGTCAGCACACTCGCAGCGCTAGTTCTAGCCGGAACCATACCATAGGATCTCAAGGTTGACAAACGAGCAGCTGTGTGGTCGGATCCCTTGTTTGATCATAACGATGCCCATTCGCAGATGATGGGGGAGTGGCAACGTGAGTGGGACGCCATTCAAGAAGGCGAACCTGGCTTTCCTGTTAAGACGCTTATCCCCGACATCAAGTCTTGGATGGATAGACCCGGTGAAGAACTGACCTACCACATTACACAGGTCCTTACAGGTCATGGGGAGTTCCAGGCGTATTTAAAGAGGATTGGAAAGACGAATTCGGACATCTGCACTTTCTGCGACATGATAGCCCGAGACACACCGGAACATACGGTGTTCCACTGCCCGGCAGGGAGAGTATCAAGAGGCGGGCTGCTCAGAGATACTCTTGATCTAAAGGATGTTGTCGCACGTATGTTGGAGTCTCGAGAACAGTGGAACAGACTTGCGCGCGCAATAACAGGAATCATGATGGCCAAGGAGGAGGCTGTACGACGACGCGCCTCCGACTCAATTGTAAACGATGCGGTTGGCCAAGTTATTGGCGTGATGGTAGATGTGGTCTCGGCGGCGGTCGATTTAACGGATGTGTGAGGGCCTGATGTGCAAGAAAAATTAATTTACAGAGTTTTAAACAAGAGCCGGTGCGGATAGTTACACGAAAGGTTGTGATGGTATTAGAGACTTCCCCCCCCCCTTAACTGTGAGCAATATTAGTTTTACCTATAGGACCCGGTTACGGGGGATGACAGGAGGTATGAGGGTTTTAGCAGGTAATACAAAGACTTTGGTAGTCATCGAGCTACCAGCCGGCGTGTAGTCCTGCACAGCGTGGACAAGCATTTCCCCCACCTGTATATAAAAAAAAGCCTACATAGCTTTAGAAAATATTGTGATGATTTATTAATAATTTACAATACGTTTGCACACTCGGCAGTGCTCGCCTTAATAAAAATGGTGGTAAAAAGGTGTCACGTGAAGTTAAGAATCAGTTGTCCGTGTCCTTGCTTGATGGTAGCCCCCGCTCTTATGGATCCGGTGCGAGCGATATATCCTCAAGGTTCCTTGCAAAGTTAAAACGGTGAGATCCATAAGATTCCTCTTCGTGACGCCGAGCCCCAAGGGCGTCCTCGCAGATTCGGAGTCCCATACACCACTCATAGAGATAGTGATGGATCCGAATCTGCGAGGTTTTTGCGGGTAGGGGAGCGCCGCTCTTAGGAACTCGACGTCATATTTGGCGATCTTGTCTTGCCGTGCTTTTGCCAGGTCCCAGTTCGGGCCGCAAACCTCGGCATCTAAAACCCAGACCTCGGTTGGTGTTGTTATTACGAGGTCGGGCTTTAGACCCGGTGCGCCCGGTCGACGGAATACTCGCTCACGAACCACCTCATGACCCCTTTCGCGGAGGAAGACGCGCCACGCGATCACAGACGTCGTCATGTCTCTTTATGGTGTGTTTGTGTGTTATATCGCACATCTGAGCGACATGAGCCAACGTCTCAGGCGCATGACACCCGTGCCTACAACGTTTGTTGTAGCCCGGGCGTCCCCTGGCCAATCTGGCACGCGTTGGTAGTGCGTTGATCCTGAGCTTTAGTAGGTTTAAATACTCCTTACCAGATAGGTAGGGCATACCCTTAATCCAGTAATGTACAAAGGGCGTTTCGTGTGTTTTTTTAAAATGTGCCCCATCGAACGTGTTGTGTAGTTGTTGAGACCAGTAATCGGTCTCTTGTGTAGCGGTCTCAATGGAGGTTCCCAAGCGCTCGCAAAGAAGTCTTGTTTTCGCAAGATCTTTTTAAAGTGCTCGGTGGTTAGCATCCATTGGACCCCAAGGTGCGTGGAGTGTTGTAGTGCTGTCAGGCGGGAGAGGCGGGTTCTGGGAATGAATGTTTGGAGGCAGGGGATGTCCAGACCGCCGTGTGCTGTGTGCGTGTACAGGTAGGCGTTCGGCACCGAGTTTTCGAGCTTAAGCCATTTCGACTTAACAACCTTTCTGATCTCTTTATCTAGGTCACTAAGGAGTGCGTAAGATGGTCTGGGACCGGAGACCAGTTTATATAGGAGACGGGGAATGAGAAAGTCTTTCAAAAATATGAGTCTTTGGTGGGGTTTAAGGGGGAGCTATCGTGAGTCTGTTGAGTAAGTTAAGGAGTATATCCTTGGTGGAGTCAACTCTGCCATTGCTGTCAAAGTCGACTCCAAGATATCTTCATCGATCGCTCATACCTTTAGCTGGCAATTGCCGATCTCCAACGTTAAATTCTGATACGGTATTGATAAAACCTTTACCTTCCTTCATATTAAATAGGTGGGAGATAGTAAAGCTTTTATTAGTATTAATTTCAAGGCCTCGGGATTTTAAAAGTGGGTCCGCAATATTAAGGAGCCGTTGGAGAGTGGATTTCGTGGAGGCTAGGAGGATGAGATCATCCGCAAAGGCTAAGCCCATAAGGCGGAAGTCATCAGTAAGTTGGTACCCGATATTAGTTTTGTCTAATTTTGAAAGAATGTCGTCGAGAACTAGATTAAATAAGAGGGGGGACAGAGGATCTCCCTGCCTAACAGTGCCGCTCGGAGAGGCACTGCCGGCGGAGTTGGCGCGGCGGTGGTTGGCCTGGGTGGACGAAGTGAAGGAGTTGGCGGGCTTCGAGGTGAAGAGAGATCTGGGGCTCAGGCGCGGAGCTGCGATCGAAGTACACGCATTCGCCGACGCGAGCGACAGAGCGTATGCTGCCGTAATATACGCGAAGGTCACCGACGCCCAAGGTACGAGTTCAATTGGCTTGGTCGCGGCCAAGGCCAAACTAGTCCCATTGCAGCAAATCGAAGGGTTAACAATACCAAAGAAAGAGCTGATGGCAGCCGTATTGGCGGTCAGACTGGCAAGAAAGGTACGAGAGCAATTAGAGCTTGGCGACGCCAAAATATTTTATTGGTCGGACGCGCAGGTAGTATTGCATTGGATATACTCGGCCGCACCACATAGGTGGGGAGTATTTGTGAGAAATCGATTATTGGAGATACTGGAGCATACGGAGGTGCGGCAGTGGCATCATTGCCCGGGGGAGCAGAACCCAGCCGACCTACCCTCGCGCGGCATGAGCATTAATAAGCTCAAGGCAAGCACCTTATGGTTACAGGGTCCGGGCTTCCTGACTGGTCCAGCTGCGCGATATCCCGTATTCAAGCCAAGTTCGGCAGTGTATGAAGAGCTTCCTGAGGTTCGGGCCTTGCTGGCAGTCGACCAGCCTCCAATCATCGATCCGGCTAAGTTTTCAAGCTTGCAGCGTCTTGTCAGGGTGGCCGCGACACTGGCAAGAGCGGTACAGCGCTTCAAGGGCGACAAGTCTGCAACAGGCCCACTAGCAGCGCGAGAGCTCGCCGAGGCGAAGCAGCGTCTCATTCGGCAAGCCCAGCAACGCTGCTTGGGGGAGACTATAGCGAGCCTCGCCAAGAGCGAAACACCCGACGATCCGAAGATCGCAGAGTTCAAACCGTTCATCGATGAGAAGGGGTTGCTGCGGGTCGGCGGTCGGCTGCAGTTGGCAGAAGAGCCATTCGAGACCCGCCACCCGATACTGCTGCAGGACGACCCACTCACGCGGTTGATTATCGCACATGCCCACGAGAGCAGGGTGAGCCACATGAAAGTCGAAGCGACGATGAACGAGCTAAGAGAAAACTATTGGATCATCAGAATGAGGCAACTAGTAAAGACAACGATCTACAACTGCACGGCGTGCGCAAGAGAGCGAGCGAGAATCGCTACGGTGGAGGAGGCGCCGCTACCAGCGTCAAGAATCGAGAGTTCGTTTCGCCCATTCAAGACAACCGGTATCGATTACTTCGGCCCGCTCGTGGTGCGTGGAGACAGAGGCGAGGAAAGGAAGATTTGGGTGGCCATCTTCACCTGCGCAGTAGTACGAGCAATCCACCTGGAGGTGGTGGAGGATCTCACGGCAGAGGCGTGCCTAGCGGCCATTAAGAGATTTACGGCACAACGCGGGCTGCCCGACAAATTCATCTCAGACAACGCATTAACATTCCAGAAGGCAAGCAGATGCCTAGTAGCCCTCACCACGGCGTTTCGAAACGAAGCGGTGCAGAATTACCTGGGCCACGGGGGAGTCTCTTGGGACTTTAACGTCCCACGGGCCCCCTGGTGGGGAGGCTTCTTCGAGCGCATGGTGGGAGTGGTGAAAAGCTGCTTGCGGAAGACACTTAAGAAGAGCAAGCTGAAGCTCATGAACCTGATAACAATAATGCACGAAGTAGCCGCAATAATTAATCAGCGACCTATCACGCGAGTTCCAGATCGGCCTGATGAGCCAAGGGCCTTGGCACCGAGTCATTTCCTCACACCAAAGGTGCCGATGACGTTCCCAGTCGACAAACTAACGTCGCTCGGCAACCATCCCGGAGGGCTCTCAAATATTTGGAAACAACAGGAAAGATTGTTAAATTCGTTCTGGAAGCGGTGGCGTAGCGAGTACATGCTCGTGTTGAGAACAGCTCTACGACGCCGGGGAGAGCGAAACGACGTATTGAAGAAAGGCGACGTCGTCATTCTAGAAGATGAAGCTCTGCCGCGAGCATTTTGGCGACTCGGACTCATCGAAGAGGCCCTTCAGGGGAGAGACGGAGTGCCGCGCGCGTATCGGGTCCATCTCGGCGAGGGAAAATTCGTCAACCGACCAGCGGGACGGCTCGCGAGGTTGCTGTGAGCCGGCACGCGACGTAACATAGAGCGACAAATAGGGTATGATTAGTGATGATTGTTGAGCCCCCATACCAGAATCTTTTGAGGTGACTTCGTCCCTCAAAAGGGGGAGGATGTCACAGATAGACCGAGCGCCACACAACCAAAGCAGACAACAGACAGTTATAGCGCTACACAGGTAGAGCAGACAATAATTGTACTGGAGATATAGAGGGCGCATTGTAGCTGACGTTATTGTAGTAGTGCGGACTGCCGCCAGGTGGAGGTCGATCGACTACGGCATATAAACGGCTGCGGCCCGTCTTAGCTTTCTCTCTTTTCTCTGCGGTGCACGCTCTGCACGCACGAGTCGATCCACCGCCGGCGGCGTCCGAGGGTAAGCAGCACGCTACGCCGCAGAGCCGCCAACAAGGGGTGAGTCAGAGCCGGCCCGTTACGGTGCCGTGATATAGATAAGTGCGCAGGTAGGCTAGGTGTGAATCGGCGTATTCAGGACGGCCGCGCATTAGTAACTGAGTGTGACATTATATATATATAATATATATTAATATATATATATCATTGTGTAACAGACACCGTCGTCGGTGTAGTGAGAATGAATGTGAGCTCTACCCACGCGAGCAAGACCAGTATTGAGAAATAAATACAACGGAGTATTATATTATTCTCGATATATATTTGTTCTCGTTCCGCATTAGTTCGTAACACCCCTAGTTGGCCGAAATGTGCGACATTCTTGTCCAAATTCTATGAGAGTTTTAGATGAGAGGTACAAGCGTTCGATATAGTTAATGAATACCTCCGGGTATCCGCGAGTCCGGAGTGACCACAGGACGGAGTCATGACTCACCATGTCGAACGCCTTACGGAGGTCGATTGAGGCAAGTCTGAGCTCACGTCCTGCAGACTTGGCATCGTTAAGGATACCATCCAGAACCGCAAGATTCTCGAAGGTACCATTATAGGGGAGAAACGCTCGCTGGATTGGGAGAAGCTTAATAGAGTTCTGGAGGCGTCTAGAGAGAATTTTGTTAAGCGTTCGTTGTAAGTATGAACTAATAGATAGGGGTCGCAGATCGCTTGGGGATGTGGCATTGTTAATTTTAGGGATGAACGCTAAGCGAGCAGTTTCATGGGCTGAAGCAATATCGCTAATTATTAGTATGTTAAGAATACAACAGACTACTTCTAACGGGAGTTTACGGAGGGACGAAAGACAAATCCCGTCCAAGCCTAGTGCTTTAGAAGGTCCGCGGAGAGCTACGTGGGTTTCCTTTAGGGAGATAGGGAGGGAAACCTCAAAGAGATCAGAGTTGGGAGTGTATACGGGGCAAGGGAGTGGTTCAGGGGGTGGTTGTGTCATCGTGTTGGCCCAGTGTTCTACAACTTCGGTGGCCTGCATGTTGTGTATGGTGTGTTTGCCGTCCAGCACCTCATGAGCGCATTTGGATCGGTTTTGGCTAAAAAGTTTTTGAGTGGTTGCGTAGTCTATATATTATATATATAGTCTATATATATAGTCTATATAGTATATATATTAGCTAGGTGTCGGTACATAGCGTCGTTTTGCTTATTCATGAGACCGTAATCATTACGTATGGCAAACACAACGCCGCTGCTCCGTGATCCGTAAAATGATTTCATTCTAGAACGCACGTCGTCTCCAACCGATTTTCTTATTCGACAGGTAAATATAAACGCGCATCAATGAATTAAATAATAATAGGTTACTGTAAGCTATGGAGGGAGCTGTAATTCGTCGTCACGCCCTTCAAGTACTACAGCAATGACAGCAGTGATCTGCGCCCAGCAGTGGTAGCTCCCGGCTGAGGGACTGCGGTCTCATATTTCCGGGTTGTGTCCAGCAACCTCGGCTAACCTTTTGCATGTGTCGTGTCTGCACACATTCCTTTCCATCTGCACATGGTCGTAGAGAGAGAGAGAGTCCAGACCACGCTCTATTCTATGAAAGTTGGACTTCAATGGAGTTCTTAGTAGGCAAATGTACTCAACGAAGTGTAGCCAGTGGTCTACACAGATCACCTCCCTTTGTCGTCACAACCACGACTTGTTAGAGGAAAAACCAACAGATGACTAAAGCAATGTAGCATAATTGTTGAATTGACGCCGGACATTTTTCGCAGAGAAGGAGAGGCATAGGATCACGACAATGCCTATATGAAAACAGTGCGGAGAGGTGAGAACCGAAAAAAAATGGGTTCTAGGTCGTATCTCGACTGGAAGTACGCTATTTTAAAATCCCACATGATATAAACATCCGACGGAGAAGGCTGCCTACGTAGCGACCGAGTCCGTCAATGAAGATGAGACCGTGGCGATTTGCAGAGCTTCTTTATGCCGTATTTGCCTAGAACAAGGCAGTGCAGTCAAAGAGAAATTGAGAAGAATCGCCGAGAAGCATTGCGTGAAACCCGTAACTCAAGGAAAGGTGCAGGAACGTAAAGGCGTTGGGCCTAAGCCAAACCAGGGCAGTGAGAAACCATGCTAGATTGACTGTATGCTTAGTTAAGATGTCAAAGCGTGGTTCTGAAGGAACACAAAAACGTTACAAAGAACGTTACTTAGGTTCTGACAGACCACGGATTCTTCGTCTTACACCAGTTAAGAAGGTAGCTCAATTAGATTCACCCTACTGAATGGTATAAGGCAGCGCGAAGACATGGTCTACGTTATGAAGCGTTACTCTTGGGTCGATTGGTGGGTGTCAAGGAAAAACAGTAATGCGAAGACAGATTCGGCTTCCGCAAAGACTCGAGGAAGAAATTGTTAGGAGTAAGTAATCAAAAATCCCAGTGAATCGTCGTGATCACACTAGCGCTCTCCTGGATCGGCCACTTTTAAACTAGTTTCCATGGTTTTCAAATCAAACAAGTTCAAGGTCGAATGGACTAAATATGGCTATAATAGGTCAAAGAGACATCAAAATGAGGAGAGAGAACAGATATTTCAATAAAATATATTATGTACTACTATCCCTCCATTATTATTATTAGTTAATTATGGCCATAAGAGGAAGTTGGCAATACACTGAATTTCTATCTCAGAGTTTGTCATTAAAATTAATAGCATTTGTATAATTCGTTTGACACTGAACATAACTCGTGTGCCGCTACATTTAATATACAGAGCAGGTTCATAAATGGGTGCTGTTAATAACGTAGGACAAACATTTTCTGTAACATTTAGACTTCTAAAATGTAGACAACCGTCGTACTAAGCGTCAGGTTACTGTCCATTTTTATCAACAGAAAACAACAGCAAAACAAGTATAGCCGCCTGTTCTGTCCATATAGCTTACCGCATTCACCTTTGACTAGATCAGCTTTTAAGCCTACATAAAGGCCGCCTTTGAAACGACAAGGCGGTCGCTAGCCCGTGTGTTTATTCGCCTCACGTACTTTGCAAAAGCGCTCTGCATCGCATGGAATTTGTTTGTGGCGTTCAAAGTTGGTTATAGAGTAACCGAGTCGGTAACGGCTCCTCTCGGCAACATACACTGCTATGTACTAGTATATATATATATATATATATATATATATATATACCTATATCGATCTAGGCTGCTTAACCATCGTACTGTTAGTACTAAATACCTTAAATTAATTATTGCGTAATCGCTATTCACCGTTGCAGCAATGCACGTTACATGCACTCGGCAGACTTGCAGGTGGTACGTATAATTCAGGCCATTGGCGCTAGATTGTAGTCCACGTACAAAGCAGACTTCATTATGCTGACGATAGGCGGTTCTTTGATGCCGACCTTTACTAAGGCTATCTTGTCGTAGCTAGTTAAGGAGTCCGTGGTATACGTGCTTTTCGAGCTGTTACTTGTATTGAGTTTGTGCGCTCGGAGATTTCGCAAGCTTGTCCAAAGCTAAAAAAGTTAGTTTTTTATTTGGTAGCCGTACACTGAACCTAAATATTTTTAACCAGATTTAGGGAAAACCTACGTCGTTTCCATAAATAAGCATACATCAGTGTTGCATTTATATGATGAGAGCCGTATCTGTCGCCGTCGTTGAGTACCTTTGTTTGGAATCCATTCATTTGCGCGGGCAACCAGCGTCAGCGGCATTCAGTTCGTGCGTTCAAAAACCCAACGGACACTACCGTACGATCTAAGTCGTACGACAACCACTCCTCCGTCGTCATCGCAGCAATAAACACTACACAGTCGAGCCGTCAGAGAGACTGTAGCTAACTAGTAAGGCAAAGTGCTTGTGTCTTCTTCTCTTGGTGTAGAATAGTACGGTAATTCGGGGTAACAGTGACATAGACGAGAGCTTACGGTTGACAATATAGTCAACAAATTGGTAGAACCAATTCGATGCTATCAGATGTGTCGCGTGACGTGGGGTGCAGCCCCCGGTGGCTTCCTATTGGCCGCAGTCCTCCGAGAACACTTTCACCGCATGGATCCCAAGAACGAACTTATGCTTTCGAATTTTCTTGTCAGTCGGGCCCTTCCATAAAAACCGGAATAATCTCCTGTCTTCAGGCACAACCTCAATATGCATATATACGTTGCAGATATCAGATGAAACAGCAATCGGACGTGCGCGAAACGTTAACGGTAGTTCCATTATCTCGGGGTTCAGATTAGGGCCTACTAAAATATGGTGGTTAAGAGAACATTCTTCTGGCGCGGCGCTGCTGCAATCAAATACAATTCGAGACTTCTAGTAGGAGCCGACGCAATGGTGAGGCATATAGTACGTTCCGTCACGCTCAGGTGGTCCCTCAGCCTGGAAGTTGTGAATCTCTTCGGCATATCCGTTGCGGGGGAAAGCCATAAGCTCGACATTGTATTTTTGGTACTTATCAGCGTCACGCCTCAGCTTGTTCAGTGTCGTTTCAAGTCGTCGCAACGCGGTTTTCTTGTTATTGGCTAGGTTCACGATGCTATCCTTCTTCGGAATAGTTGCCGTATAGCGGCCATTCTGGTGCTGGATCGTTGCTTCGAACAATTTTTGCGCGGTCTCTTCTTCCTTAGTTAAGCGGGTCTCTGTACATGGCTCTATTCCAAGTCTGTCAAGCGACCACAGTTTCTCGATGTCGCCAACAGACGCGGCTAGAGTGGTAGCACAGCAGTGCACCTGGACGGATTGCTTCTCTATGTCACTGTTACCCCGAAGAGCTCATCGCGGCTCTCCTGATAGCAAAATCGCGTCTGGCCCCTCTGGTAAGGCAGACTCTGCCCAGGCTAGAGTTAATGGCTGCCCTCGTGGCCTCAAGGCTTCGGAAATTTTTTGTCGACAAGCTCACCCTGCAGATTGCCCGCGTCGCACTCTACACCGACTCGATGGTTATCTACCACTGGGTGACAGCAGAAAATGCAAATCGCTGGAAGATGTTTGTGGCTAACAGGGTTAGCGAGATACAGGAACACTCAGCCCCTTCCGAATGGTACTTCGTTCCCGGGGAGCAAAATGTCGCAGATTTTGCGACCCGAGGCGTCACTGCCGATTGTCTCCGAGGCAATAGGGAATGGTGGTCGGGTCCGACTTGGCTCAGCGATAGCGGCGTCACCTCCCCAGCATGCAAGCCCGGGATCAGCGCGTCGTCTTTGGAGTTGGTGTTAGATGAGATTAGGGTTACCGCCGCCATGGTCGGTCAGACCATAAACACCCCGCTTCTCGATCTCAACAGATTCAGCAGCTTCGACAAAGCTGTTCGCGTCGTAAGCTACGTCATCACGTTCGTTTAGAAGAAATTCGGCCGCTTCCAGCAAAATTCTGCCGCTGTCGATCGCTCTGCAGAGCTCCTACTGCTCCGGTGGTGTCAACAAGAGTACTTCGGGAATGAGATGGCGTGTGTGCTGGCCGGAAACCGCGTGTCAACAAGATCGAAGTTGTCGAACTATCGACTATTTCTTGATGATGATGGTCTTCTTCGCATAAGAACCAGATTAACTCAAGCTCGACACCTGGCATATGATGAAAAACATCCAGTCCTTATACCTGGGGTGTCGCGTCTCGCGCATCTTCTGCGAGTCAAGACTCACCGCGTTAACGCACATTTCGGTGTGGCGACTGTACTGTCTATGCTTAGACGACGATTCTGGATCATGCGGGGACGCCAGGTCATCAAGGCAATATTGAGCAAGTGCGTTGTGTGTAGACGCCATCATGGACCTGCTGCCGATGAGGAAAGCGCGCCGCTTCCACCGCAGAGAGCCGAGATGATAACGCCGTTTTACACGTGTGGGCTGGACTTCTGTGGCCCCTTTTTTGTCAAATTGAATGGCGTTGACACCAAATGCTACGTTGCGCTGTTCACCTGCGCGAGTACTCGCGCTATACATCTGGAGGTAGTACCGACGATGGCTACTCCGATGTTTCACCTCGCGCTTCGACGATTTCTCGCTGCAGCGCCTGGATGTCGCCGATTGGTATCTGACAACACCAGAACATTTGTCAAGGCATCCACCGAGAGAAAGCGCCTTTTTAATGCCGTAAGGGACACACGAACACAGGCGCTGATACGCGAGCGGCGCCTAACCTGGGACTTCATTTGCCCTAGAGCCCCCTGGCATGGTGGCTTTTATGAACGTCTGGTGCGCTCGGTAAAGGCCGCTCTGCACAAAACGCTTCAGAGAAGCTTGATCAGTTTTGAACTGTTTCGAACTATAATCACTGAGATTGCGGCTGTGATTAATTCGCGGCCAATCACCTACGCCAGCGGTGACCCCGGGGAGCTTCGCGCGATCACGCCTGCTGATTTCCTTCACGCCGCGGCGCCACAGCCGTTGTGTGCCGCACATCCGCTCGACCCACTGGGAGGGACAGTGCCTATCGGTGGCGGTCCAACTCGTCCTGATCTCAACCACGCGACCAGGGCGATGACTCGCTATCTCCGGGATCTGTCCGTTCGATGGAACCACGAATATCTGCTTCAGCTACGTTCGGCCAACATCGACAGCTCGGGTCGGCATAAGACTATTAAAGTGGGCGGCGTTGCCCTAGTAAAAGACGATAATGTGTTGCGACTACATTGGCAATTAGTTAGGATCGTATCCCAGAATGTCGGCCGAGACGGACTCATTAGAACCTACCAAGTTCGTTTCAGTAACGGCCGCGTTTCTACCCGCGCAGCGCAATTGCTGCATCCTCTGGAGGTAGTTAATTAGCACCGTTCGATATGGATTACGCGCCTAGAACGACTATGAGGTTATAAAACGGGGACCGTTTTCCCGGGGAGTGTTGCATTTATATGATGAGAGCCGTATCTGTCGCCGTCGTTGAGTACCTTTGTTTGGAATCCATTCATTTGCGCGGGCAACCAGCGTCAGGAGCATTCAGTTCGTGCGTTCAAAAACCCAACGGACACTACCGTACGATCTAAGTCATCGCAGCAATAAACACTACACAGTCGAGCCGTCAGAGAGACGGTAGCTAACTAGTAAGGCAAAGTGCTTGTGTCTTCTTCTCTTGGTACGGTAATTTGGGGCAACAGTGACATAGACGAGAGCTTACGGTTGACAAGATAGTCAACAATCAGTTTCACATATTTTGTAGTACTTGTCCGATATGCACCATATTACACCACCCGCCCGAACTAGGTAGGACGAGAGAACACCGAAGGTCGAACGTTAGCACACAGATGCAATTAAGAGTGCTTAGCGGATTCCAGACTAAGTTGGACGGTTACTGCCATCCTCGGCGTACTCACACAAATCAATCACAGCAAATAGATTTTACAGCACAAACAAATTGTCTTTGTCCAGTTCGAGTACCATTACTCAGTTGCAAAATTAACGTACATCTTTAATTCGTGTTCAAGCGTCTGCAATAAGCAAATCGTTTTCCATAAAAGAGTTTCTTTTAGCGGGCCTTCAGAACGGCTATGTACTTGTCAAGTCGAGACCGAAGTCCTCCGTCATCCGTCCGGATACGCTTCAACAGAAGCCTACCGTCACGTTCGTCTACAGCGTCCGACAGTCACCAAGATACTAACCAAGATGACAACAGCGAAGCCGCAGCAATCTCTCGCTCGAAGTTCTCTTCTACTGGCTAGTAGAGTGCCTATACTTATATACTTCGACTGCTCGTGTTCGAATGCTAAAGCAGAAGTTTTCGCTTAGCTACGACTAGTACGGACCCTCCACCCGCCAAACACGATTTTACCTGAAATGAGGTATCCTGGCACGATGGAGATCGTGATAAAGAGCGACCAGTGCAGAAACACGACCGGACGCAACCATCCGCCATCATCTCGCAGCCCGAATAGCAGCTTAGCGCCGTAGTCCGCACACGATGAGCTACTCACGAGCACCTGCAAATCAACGCGTTCACATATGTGATACATTCAATGAGCACATAATGCCAACGTGTAATGTGTACGTAAATATTCTACTGACTTAGACGACAATTAGACTCAGTCTGCAAACCTTACGATGAATTACGTGTAGGACATGCATTATAAAACTACGTATTCTAGCAAACTCCGGTTCAGTGCAACATCTCATGCAATGGGTATGCATCCTCAGGTTCATCCTTATTTGTCTTTTTCAGTTCCTAATAGAAGGCAGACTTCCTGCCCGGTCCAGAACCACTAGTAAACTGCTGCGGTCGTTGTTGTAACTGCATGCGTTTTTGTTCCTAGTTGGCCCTTCCGTGCGCAGGGAAACGTTCGTTAGTTATCATACGCTTTTGCAGAAATTGTCTTCCAGTATACGACATTCTTCTTGCAAAAGTTGGCTTGCAGTATTCGGCATTCCCTATTTGTACTACTAGAATACTATGTATTTGTACTACTAGAATACTATTTAGTTGTACTACTGGAATACACTGGAGTATGGAATAGGTGATTTATTCCTAACGTGCGCGGTGATTCCGCATGTAGTGTTTATGTGTCTTTGCAAGAGCGTCTTGTGCCAAGCACAATGCCAAAAAATATCAGATTTAAGAATTTCTGGCGTCTCCACAAGACTCTAGTATTGGACGTTGTAGCCTAATTTAGATTAAGGAGTTGTACCCTCAGTTCGCCGACATATAAGGAGCAAGCAACATGAGTAACATCGGGCATCCCTGCCGCAGGCCCTCTGGTCTCTTACATTGTTCGGATATAGAGGTACCCTTTGTGGGCTGGAATTAGTGTGCCATCCTCATAGTGTAGCAAGCCCAACGTAAGTCACCCAGTGATGGCCCAAGGTATCCTAGACTATCACCTTCGAGCATCGACGTTGTAAGGCACATAGGCGCCGTCCAGGAAAATGTGTACCCATCCGAGTATTATCTTTATTATCAATGTTAGCGGGAGATATTATCGGCCCCATGCCGATTCGATCTGAAACTGTTTTGCATGTTCCGGAGAACTTTTTGTTTTCCTCTGCTGGCACATACTATCTTCAATAATAGTCTTGACACAACCTCGGATATAGTAATAGGCCGGTACGTGAATAGGTACTTTCTGTTGAGTGTGGCCCTTTCTCCAAGAGTGTTATTCTCCCTGTGGTGTTTCCTTTAAGGTTTCTTTGGATGTATACTGAATTACGTTAAACAGTGCTACGATGTAGGTACTTTCGATTTCCTCCGATCGTTTATTGATGCTAGATATGCTCCATGAAAGTCCTTTACACCGGGCATCTTCCTTTTCTGGGATATCTATTATATCTTTAGATACTCTCGACATGGTAACGATACTCACCTTTTGTCTCTTTCTGCGTAGGTTGCCTAGCGCTACCCTTAGCCTTAGGATGATCTAATTTGCAATGTCATAGCCATCACTGATGCTTAAGAAACCGTCAACGTGGCGCCCTTCCCTGTATATCGTCTCTGGAGCTTATATGTTGTGTTGAAGATGAACAATTCAAGTTACTGTGCAATTTTCTCTATTACTCTTTTTGCGCAATTGTTACTTCTCGAAAATGTACAGATGCATTTGCGTTCCAGATAGCCCCAGTTGCTCCAGTTTACTACTGCTCTGCCACAATTATTAATACCATAATTTTTAAGTTCACTTATAGATGCCATACTTCTATTTACGTTTGAGTATTTTACGCATACAGATATAGACACAGACATTTGCGCCCTTATCCGCCTCTGTATCGCGTCATCTCGTACCACACCTCACCAAACCAAAAACTTTTTGGACAGCAGGATGTTGATTTTTTTTTTATCTGGCCTACCTGACTAACGTGTTTATTAAAGCTCTGCCAAATACTACCAAAATATATACTGAGTAGTAAAGGAAGTTCACCTTCACCTTCACTCTATCGTTGTCTGTCTTTCTGTCACTCGTCGTTTCTTTTTCACTTCTTTTTTTTTTGGCCTAGTCTCCTTAGTAATGCGTTGATAGACAACTACGTATGACCGGTGTCCAACCCCTTCTGACATACATAAGGCGGCGACCTTTCCCAGCTAATTTTGTCTTAGAAAAAATTGTGTCGTGCTATCGTTTGAACAAGAGCTAAGTGTAATTTACTTATGACCTACGCGGTAGTTTCTTATAGGATTTTAACGTTCTGGAAGGCATGATCAAGCATGCCATTAGGGAATACGTATGACAGGTTAGCTGCGCTTCCTGTCGCATGCCTTGTAAATTAAATTTTTCTAGCTGTCGTGCTATTACCAGAAACCGGAGTTAAGCTCCAATCCTTATGCTGTTTCTGTTGTAGCTCTATGACGCGATGTATATTTCGTAATGATTATGTGGCTTTTTAACCCCACAGGGTATATACATATTTCCGCAGTCTTGGCAGCTACTTTCAAAAGCTTCAAAAGGTGAGGTATAACAACTCGTCCCTTCTCCGATCTTGAATTGGGTGTCCGCAATATCCTAAGCGAGCTGACGGCTTACTTACAGTCTACAGAAGTTAGCGATGCTTTCTGCTTTTGTTTTTTTTTTCACATGACTCTTTACTTTCTGTTCTCTAAAACAATTTGACTTAATTATCTTTATATCATCTCATCTTGCTGGCATCTCAGCATTGTGAATGCATGCAGATGTTTGCTATTTCTATGATAGAGTATAGATATGGTTAAACTAACTACCTGAACGCAGTATTATCATTTAGATTTTGGCGTAGTATCCATCATTTGCTATGCTCTTCCTAAAACGGTGGACCCATGTATCGAAGCGCCCCACCAAATCGTGTTTTTGGATTTTTGGAGACCAGCAACACAAGACGGCTTAAAGCACCGAAAACATGAACCGAATCCTCTTTCTCTTAATTTATTTTCAATTTTCGGTGTAATGAAGAAGTCCCATGGTGCCAAATTAGGTGAATAAGTTTCCTGCCTCATCAGCTTAACTTAAGATGCGGCGATAGAAGTCTCAGTGTTTTTGCACTGTGGCCCGGCGTGTCATCGCTGTGAAACCTTTAGGACCTCACAGCCGTTGATTCTGTAGTACACTAAATGCTCGTCACCTTTTTCCAAGTTCGACCATCGCCAAAATTTCACGCCCGCCAAAGAAAAGATGGTGGCAACCACGACCTTCTCAGGCGGCCATTGGCGCTGACTCACTTTTGTTTGTGGGTGGAGGCGCTCTAACGTCTTACCACTGCGAAACACTGCGAGCTCTGGGATTGAAAAAACGTTTGATAGGCATTCTGTAGTATGTGGGGTTAACCTCAATGGGTAATACTACAAGAAGGGTCAGTATTATTGGTGATGAATTTTGAACCGTGAGCTTCAACAAGGAGTGACCAACAGTGTATCCTGAAGCAGGACACAGTTCGTCGCCCCTTGATAACATTCATCACATCATATGAAGCTACGGTAATTACACGATAAAAGATAATTTTAACATTTGCTAGTTGGAAAGAAACTCTACTATGATCACTTCATTAGACCGGGCTTCGTAAGCCTCCTGGTTGAGGCTTGGAATGCGTTGTAATATGATTTACTTTTTTTCTGCACTACTTAAACTGTGTGGATTTTTCTCCTTTGGGCGAGGCTATCGACTGACTGACGTTTGTCGAAAAAGCGATTTTGCGACAACCAGCTCATGTGCATAGGGCAGTAGCAATACTGATACGCCTATTGCTCGTAGTAGCTGTAACAGTAACAACAGTCGTGTTCGTTGGTAAATATCGTTTTTTCTCATACAACTCCTTTGACAAGGTAAACAGAACGCCCTCGAACGTTGCGTAGTCGATCGAATTGGTCGTATTCTAAGCCTGCAGGATTTCATTATTTGCAAAGCATACACAATTAGTAAAGCAATATATATATATATATATATATAGAGAGAGAGAGAGAGAGAGAGAGTAAGAAATATAATCCTCTGGCAGGGACAACTTGTCTCGTTCTGCACTACATCCAAGCTCATTCAAGAGTTGCCTAAAGCTTAATCCATACATATTTTGACGGGCTACCCTGCATAGGCGAAATGCGTTAAATAATTTCGGTTTGCGTGAGCATACAGCCCACTCACAATAGAACAAAAACACATTGTCAACATGGACGGGCAACCTGAATATGACCGAAGAGCAACCGTTATCCAACTGTTTCGTGCCAGACATCGACCGGCCGAAGTTATCAACATCACTGGATTTAAGAGGGCAACGGTCTACGACATTGCCCGACGCTACAAAGATGCAGAAGAGATAGGGCTAGGTGGTGCAACACCTGGAAGGAATATTCAAAACCGCCGACGAGAAGTGAAGACGCCAAAAGTAATACAAATTGTGCAAAACTGCGTTTTTAAGGATCCAGGTCTACCGCTGCGCCGCTTAGCGATCAAATTAAATATGGGTGTCCGTTCTATGCGTCGGATTATCTACGGAGAACTGCGCTGCAAGCCTTACACGTTCAAAGTCAGACAGATGCTGTCTGAGGCCGCGAAAATCAAGAGAATTGTTTGCTGCCATGTTATCCTCACATCTTTGAGACACGAAACGGCGAAACATCTTCGATTCTTCTCCGAAGAAAAAATCGTCACCATAAGCCCAAAACATAATCCGAAAAATGACCGGTGGCTCACAAAGGAGCCTGAGTATCAATCATGCATATAACCAAACATCCTACCAATGTGCACGTCCTAAGTGTTGTGTCGAAGTGTTGAGACGCGATGCCCCCACACTTTTTTGGCAAACACGAAACCGTAACAAAGGAAGTGTATTTACGTGTTTTGCGAAGAGTAGTAAAACTATGGATCGATAGAGTGTCCAATATGTCTTTCAAACGCTGTTTTGTTGGGAGATCCACACCAGCAATTTCGTCCTGCATGGGCAATATGACGGCGTTCTGGGACAAGACGATGTAGCCCCCTAGCAGTCCAGACTTGAATCCCCTGGACACGTAAAAATATCTGTTTTCATTTAGATATAAATTGCGATAACGCATTGACATTGACAATCCCCTGGACACGTAAAAATATCTGTTTTCATTTAGATATAAATTGCGATAACGCATTGACGCATTGATGACGTTGAGTACGGATTTACCTGCCATACATGTATCCTCTATCACTACGTCTGCAGCATAACTTCTTTTTGCTTTACCAACTATGTGTAATACAGCGAGTGACAAGGTCCTTCTGGCACGGTTTAGAATACGATGAATTCGATCAAATATGCAATGTTCGAGGGCGTTCTGTTCAACTTGGGTAGCAATAGCAACAAAACTTTGAGTATCAGGAAACAACAAAACTTTGCGAATTACGCGCTTGGCCTTGCCTTGCGACTGAGGTCACGACCACTTAATATCCGACATATCGAGTAGCAGAATATCGGGGGCGTAAGAGCATACATAGCGTACACAGCACAGGAATGTACGAGTCCGTTTCCCTTGACGTATTTAGAGACATTCTTCACTGCCTGGCATAGTTGATTGGGAACAGGCAGACACGTGTGGGATCATATCTGGATTATCCGACAGCTATGACGTTAACTATTAAACGTGACGCTGCTATTGTTTGCTGCCTAATATTCTTGCTGCAAATAGTATCTGGTTATACGTGACGTTTAAACATTGACGTCGCGCAGCAATATGGCCAACTAAATCCGCTTTTCTTTGGGCATTACTTCATGCCAACAGGGCAACTGGCGTGTCACAAAAATGTCAACAATCATGAGCACTACAAAGACGACACTTGCAACAACAACAACAACGACAACATCATCATCAACAATAACAACGACAAAGACCACGTGTAGGAATAATTACGTTACAATTTCACAGCAACTGAGTCGCTGTACATCGTTTAGAACCTTGTTAATGAGATGACAAATATAAAACGTGGGTCTATTTTAGGACTATATTAACCTCGGATTTTGTTCGTTTTGGCAATTTTGTTATTTAGGTGTGCGACATGATCTCTTACATGTCTCTAAATGGCGGCAGATTGTTTTCAGTCAAATTCGAATTTGCTGCGAACGCAACTTGCGACACCTTTTCTTTTTTTAAGAAAAGGGGCCTCAAAAGTCAAGATTAATCATCAGCAAGACCCGTGTAGGACCAATTATCGGTTCGAAAAAAATCATTTCATCTTTTAGTGCGCCCATGCTGGATTATAGTTTTTTGCACAAGAAAATGTCTGACGCCGAGGACACTATACTCGACACCGACTGAGAATGACACGGCCTATTCTCAATGCTGTGCATTTCTTAAGTGATATTCGGGTCGGAGATACATTTTTTTGCTATTTTTCTGGAGGAGGGTAAATGCATGTATGCACTGGCGCGACGGGCATAGTGTGACAGCCTACCCGCCCTATGGAATTGGATCAAGCAGCCGTGGTTACCCCCCAAGTTCTCCACCTCGTCAGACATACTTTGTCCATTAACCTGTGAACCTGGTCATCTGTATGCAGTGTCGTCTTCCTGCAGTCCGGAGAGTCGCCGAAGCCGTTCCGTTTCAAGATTAGTCTTCTCTCTTAGTATCTACTCCGCCAGTGATCTCTCTTTAGATCAGCCGCGGTTTCGGCCCTTACTGTAACCGCGAGGTTATCTGCGTACGCATTGAGTTCAGTTTCACGAGGGTTTTGAAATTCATCCGACCACTCTGTCCTATGTTAGGTTCCAGAGCAGTGGCCCCAGTATGGACTGCTGTAGAACACCTGCAGTCATGAGGTACTCTTTGCCTTCGCAGCGCACTGCGCGGCAATCCAGGTAATCTGACGGCAGCCTTATTAGACAAGGTGGGATCTTGCTTTGTCTGAGTGTGTGAATAATGGTTTTCCACAGAGGACTCTTAAAAGCCTGCTTGATGTCCAGCAGGACAGTCAAGAACAGGTCTTCACCGTGGTCGAGCGAATTGCTTTGGCTATAGGAGAGGAGAGA
The DNA here is from genome assembly GCA_003439945.1 of Dermanyssus gallinae. Lineage (NCBI taxonomy): Eukaryota > Metazoa > Arthropoda > Arachnida > Mesostigmata > Dermanyssidae > Dermanyssus > Dermanyssus gallinae. The sequence continues at coordinate 21,555 of QVRM01002505.1, read as the reverse complement.
ACCCTCCGAGGGAAGACCGTGTTCTTTGGCAAAGTCCCTTAGCCTTTTTTTAATCACGGCCAAAGGCTTCCCCTATAAATACAGGGGAAACGCTGCTTCTGTCCCTAGGACACTGAATAAGGTCGCTGCAGGACCAAGGCTGCACAAGCTGTGAGTACGAATGTTTAGACTATGAGATTGTAGTTTTCATCTCGAGAAGGATTGGCATCCGCGTATCTTAAAATTTTAAAGACTGTACGTTGTATACAGTTAAAAAAAAAGTAATATTTGTAAGTGAAAGTTGCGTTTGCTATTTAAATAGTCCAGCATTCGGACATGCCAGCAATCAATCTCCAAATCTATAAATTAGTCCCATCCCTATTTCTAAACTGCGTATTTGCGGCGCATTAATAATCTTTTTTGAGAAAAATACTTCTATGAAAACTCACGAATTTTTTTTACTTTTGGCTATAAGTTGGTAGTAATCTCTTCGAACTCTAGTTTTTATGGGAGTTGGAAATTATAAAAACATATGTAGTGGTATTTGTATTTGAGTTCGAACCTAAAGCCTTTCAATTAAATGACAAATGCGTGTATCTTATTTTTCAACGCTAGATGTAAGTTATAATTCTTGTAATTGTGACACGCTATTAGAGTAGGTTTTTCTCATGGTTTCGCCTTTATTTCGCCCAAATCAAATAAAACGAACCAAAATGCGTACTTTGATTTGCTTAAAGCCCTTTTTTTAAGATCCCCAAAAATGCATTGTACAGCATCTCGAGCTTCTTTTAATCATGTACATAGACTCCTTGCCAAGTACACACGCTAAATACGTATATATGCTTTAGTGGGGGTCAGCAAAAATATAACTTATAGAAATGTCTGTATTCCAATATAACTAAGGAATTGACCGCAAATGTACAGCAAAGTACCCTTGATGTCGAATACCAATTTGAGCTTTGGACATTGCAGGTTCCGGTACTACATAAAATAATCGAATATAATAAAGCAGACAACGCCTTTATTTACAAAATAAAGAGTGGCAGGATGCTGGGGTGCAGGAAAACCTGCGATTCTCTCGCTACACGCCAAGCAAACATGCCATTGATTATTTCAGTTCTTGCAAAGCATTTTGGTACAAGCATTGTTTGACTCTTAGGATTATTCGTTCGCACATTAAAGAAAAGGTCTATATGATTTGAGTTTACAGGCTGTGGTAGTACCCGTGCGTCATTTTGACAGCGTCAGAAGGTAAAAAGCAGTCGAAACAACAAACCGATAGACTAGCAACTTGCATCTAAGTTTAAAAGTAACAAGCAGATCACTATAATAAAGCCAGCTTACCGCACAGTTAAAAAATACCTTTTCACCGCATATTGCAGAGAGGAATGGCTAACTCAAATGGGCTTTATAGAGACTCATTGAAGAAAATAAATATTTAAAACGAAAGCAATTTCTAACTCGGGACACAGAGACCTCCATAAGGCAAATGTAGGAAACAATACATTGTAAATTATAGGTTGTACAGAATGTACAGTATTTTTATGTGTTTTCAAATGCTCGATACGCCTCTGAGAAGTCTATTATGTCTACAAAGCAGATATCTATGTGAACGCAAAAGACTTATGATAGTATTTTCAAGTGCTTTGTAAAGTGATTTCCGTCGTTATTTTTGCTATAAGTGTTGCGACGAATTGTACAGCGAAAAAAATCCAGTTACGGGCGGAAATTTTGTATAAGTTCAAAAAATGCCTTACTGCTGAAGTTTAGAACTTTTTGAAGCGTATTCGCCAAAGAGAGTATTTCAAAGCCTATGTGCTACAATTGAATCGCAAAGCTCCGTTTTGGCAATTTAGGTTTTCTGGAGAAACCCCGTTTGGACGGCCTATAACGCTTGAGGAAGACTGCTTGCGCGAATCTGTGAAGCAGAATCCTCGAGTGGCTACGCGTGAACTAACCGAACATTTCGGGGTGACTTGTCTTTGCGCCCATGGTGTCTTGTCAAACATTGAAATAATGGGTACCTTATCATTTGAGCTCTCGCAGTGAAACGTCTAGCAAAATGTTCTTTCTGGCTTTCTACCGACAATTAATGTTCGTTCTCTGATCGAACTGTAACCTGCGACGAAAAGTGGGTCTTTTACGACAATGAGACGTGGAAGATTTGGTTGCACCTCAGCCCAGCCTCCCCAGAGAGAGAACGCTAAAGAGACTAAACCATTCGCGCAAGATTTTTGGCTCTGTTCTTGGTGGGATACGCATGACATCGTATGCCACGAATTTCTTCCTATAGGCCAAACGATGGATACCCACTTCCGCAAGATAGCGAGCTTTGATTGTAACATTTTGCCACATCCACCGTACATGCAGGGCATTGCGTCGCCATACAACCATTATTCAGATGTTTTTGGCAGAACTATCTACACAAGGACAAGAAATTCACTGCACCAGAAGCAGGAAAAACACACGTAAGGACATACCCTTGCGGAATAATGCAGAAACTACAATCCTTTGCTACGGGAAGCGAAAGTCTATTCCAGTGATGGGGCAAGGTTGTGGCTAACAATGGCGAGTACATTTTGACTCAATCATTTTCTCTTGGGTTAGTTTTAAAGTTGAAAATTTTGAAAATTATCGCAACATATCCATACCGCTCATTGCATCGAGATGAATGCAATTCATTCATGTTTCACGCACAATCCCATCTTGACTGGATTGGACGGATACTGTGTTACAATTACTAGTAAATTTGTAATTTGTATGAGTGTCGTTTTTTATTTCGATTGCAAGATGAAATATACACATTTTCATTATGAGTTTCTATTCGTTATTTTTTCCTTCTTTACAGCTCAGTGTAATATATCATATTTTCAACGATGAGCTTGCCATTTTTTTCGATCGTTTTCGAAATAGTGCACAATGGTTTTTTGGTGGTTGTGCAAATGCACATCAGATCGTAACGAACGTAATCAATCAATCAATCAATCAATCAGGTTTATTGACGTGCCCAACAAGTTGGCAATCTGTCACCTTTCATTCAAAATATACATAATATACGAGTCTTTGTACCGATCAAAAGTGTGTACGCGATAAAGCAATAAAATTGAGTATAAGTAGCACAACAGAAGTTTACGAATGTATGCACAAATTAGAAGTGTAAAGCAACAAAATTGAGTGGGTAAAGGCATGACATGACAGCTAGCTACTCTCCCACGGCTTCGATGTAATGCCAAAGTAATACCGAGCCTGGGGGGGTGGGGACGAATCCGGGTTTAGTGGGTTTGCGAGTCTCACACTAGTCACGCAGGCTGCTAGTGGCGCATGTGCATCATGCATTCCCGAAACCTCCCAGAAAAAAAAAAGAAAAAAATAGCTAGCTACTATATAACTAACAATTAGAACCTTCCACTATTACTACTATTGTACTGAATCTGTCTGACTATAATAGTACAATGCATGTGCAAAGAGCGATGTGCCTAGATAATAACTGAGTGTGTGTGTGAGCCGAGGCTCTTTATGCTACCTGAATGAGGTTGGCGAATTCGCTGAGCGTGTATGCCGCAACGGCGAGAACAATAACGGCCTTCACCTTTGGGCTTGGCCCAACGCGAATTTCTTGCTGTAGTCGTCGCATCTCTGTCACAAACGACAGTCCGAGATGCAGGTTCAACGCGCCAAAAAATGTCCTCACGACGCGCAGGCCCACGTCGAGAATACCGGCGTGACTTGACGTCGACATTGCGAATGCGATAAAATTGGAAAAGCAGAGCGCCACATACGCGTATAGAACGACGACAAGTGATACAGCAGTGACCTGCATTGTATGACAGAGCGAAGGTAGTTGTAGTTAGTTAGTCGTTGCTGTTGATTGATATTGGTGGTAGCGCCGGTGGTGCTACAGGGGTTGTCCAGTGGCGTTACACGTTGCCCTCATGAACGGCAGCAACGAAGCTCACTTGAACGCCTTGGATGTTTCTCACACTCGACTCCCCAGGGGTTCAAATGAGGGATTGTAGAATGCGAACCGCTCTAGCTGCGGCTCAGGTTAGATAGACACAGACCAGACGTGTTAGAATGATTGCACACCAATATTAGAGTTGCGTTCGTAGAGGAACATCGGCACCCTTGCGACGATCGGCACCCATTTAGACCGCCGGCTGTCAAAACGCCCACGTCGGCCATTCTCGTGGAGAGAGTTGAAACCTCACCTGAGAACAGGAGAGGCACTCAAGTCTAGGACTTAACTAAGTTAGTTGAGACTCGGCCGGGGACCAAAAGCAAATACATTGATGAGCTTGTGGCGGCTGTGGGCGGAAACACACCGGAAAGTTAGAGCACCCGGTAAATTAGTCTTGTAATCGAAACAAAACCCGTAACGATGTGACAGTCAATGCCCCATAATTCATTAGAAGGCTACCCCGTGGTAGTGATGTGGCTATCGATTATTATAGTTAAAGCGGATGTGTGGACTTGATCGGAAACTCGTGTGATTGGCTAACTTTTAATACAAATGGCGATTGTCGCTCGTAGCTCGATCTGGGCAAATCGAAAGAATTACCATGATCATTTGCAAAGCGCGTGAGTGCGTACAATGACAGTGCTAGAAGCAATAGTTGCATTATCAAAATACATGTATGGTAGCGTTATTGTGCTGTTATAATAAATATTGGCGTCGGCTGCTAATTGCTTATCTACTTCGATCTGGCATCTCCTCCGAGTCAAGTCAGAGAAGTACGCAGCACTATTGACTTAAATAACATTTAATTTAAACTGCCTAAAAATGTAACTAGCTCTTTGATAAATAAATGAGCTTAGTTAACTCTTTAGCGCTCTTCAAATATTGCTATGATGATATGCAAATTTGTTCTAATTTTTATAGGGCAAGAGCTATCGCTTTTCAAGTGGGACCTTTGTGAAAAGCTTTTCGGAAGTACCACTATTCCAACGGGAGAGCTAACAAGTAGGCGATGGCCGACGTGATGACCTGGTTTCATCATACGCCCAAGCTTCTTTTTTTCGCGGACATAGTCTAAAACATTGTATGCTTGACTAGGACTCGGAGCTGTAAAGCACTCATGCGTGCGCCATCAATTACAGGATTGCGGACTGGCAGTAGTGTAGGTTGTACCATCCTACCTATTGCACCAACCGTAAATCTTAAGCATCTGAAACAATGGTATTTCTAATTTTAAAATGACGTGTTTCAGATTTTTGATGAACGCTGTAGTCCATCTCTTAAACATCTAATAAAAGTGACTGAAAATAAAATCTTTTTATTTGAGCCATTATTAGTTGTCATATTTTCGCAGAGTTTCAACAGCTTACAGAATCGACTGACTTTATTTCAAGTATAATAGCACAATTAGTAAACAAAGTGCCTCAGTATGTCTTACAGTGACAATAGGATTGTAGGTACGATATAACTCGTAATAGCTATCTTGCTTGTGACACCTAAAGGAAAGGGATTATAAAAACTAAACTAGTAAATGTATAAACCATGTGTGTAAATTTATGGAAATGTGGGCACTAAGACACTTATTTTAACTATTATTTGTACGAAAACTTAAACACTGCGAAAACGCAATTCCGTTAATAGGCTAAACCTTATGTCGTATGCGGGCCCAAGCATGGCCTTCTGATACTTCAACAACCGCAATGAACCGAAGTCGTCTTTGCCTGCCTTAACGGGTTCGAGTCTTTAGGGTGATCATAGCGTACCGGATGGTGAGCAGAGCGACGGCGTTTCTACTCACTGGAACGGTTCCCTGGGATCTCAAAGCGAAAGGGCGCCGTCGCCGGTGAGAAGACCTTACACTGAAGAAGGAATACCAAAGACAGCATTATTCTATGACAAGAGGAATGGGATGGCCTGGAGGAGGGTACTCCAGGTAAAAGTCTCCGAAAACATACGATGTGTGTTCAAAAAGTATCGCGACTTTTGTGTTTTTTCAAATATTATTCATTTATTCATGAATATCTATTTTGTCCCCTTCAAAGTAATCCCCATGAGATATTATACACTTGTGCCAACGGTTTTCCCAATCTTCGAAGCACTTCAAAAAAACATTTTTTTTAATCTTGTTCAGCTCCTCCTTCGATGCCGTCTTATCTCGTCAAGCGTAGCGTAACGTCGTCCTTTCATGGGCCTCTTCAGTTTAGGGAACAAGAAAAAGTCACAGGGGGCCAGATCTGGGGAATACGGTGGCTGCGGCATCATTAGTGTGTTGTTTTTGGCCAAAAACTCGCGCACAAGCAACGATGTGTGAGCAGGGGCGTTATCGTGGTGCAAAAGCCAATTTTTGTTCTTCCACAAATCCGGGCGTTTCTGGCGGATTGCTTCGCGCAAATTGCGCATAACTTGCAGGTAATATTCCTTATTGACCGTTCTACGCTGTGGCAAGAACTCATGATGCACCACGCCCCTGCAATCGAAGAAAACTGTCAGCAAAACTTTCACATTCGGCCGAACTTGGCGCGCTTTTTTCGGTCTTGGTTCGTGCGGCAGCTTCCATTGAGATGATTGAGCTTTGGTTTCCACGTCATAACCATAAACCCACGATTCGTCACCAGTTATGACCCTCTGGAGCAAATTTGGGTCGTCGCGGACAGAGTCCAACATCTCATTAGCAATGTTCATGCGATGCTGTTTTTGGTCGCAATTGAGCAATTTTGGTACGAATTTCGCGGCGACCCGTCTCATGCCCAAATCATTGATAAAAATCGAATGGCACGAGCCAATCGATATGTTTAGGTCCTCAGCAACTTCTCTAACGGTGATTCGACGATTGGCCAATACCATTTTTTCCACTTCATTAATTTTTTCGTCTGTTGTTGAAGTGCTCGGGCGTCCGGCACGCTCTTCGTCGTTCACATCTTCTCGGCCTTCTGAGAACATTTTGTACCACCGATAAACGTTGCTTCGGTCCAAGGTAGCTTCTCCGTATGCCACAGTCAACATTCGGAATGCATCCGCGCACTTAATTTCGTTTTTCACACAAAATTTGATACAGGTTCTTTGATCCATTTTTTTGAATAGGTAAAAATCGAAGACGATCCAAAACACGTGCAAGCAAAGCAGCTGTCAACAATTAAGTGAACATTCAAAATGGCCGAGCTTGTCGGCATAAGTGAGAGACATGAGTACCAACATAACGCCACAAAAAATCGAAATTCGAATATACGTAACCCGCGAAAATTCAAAAGTCGCGATACTTTTTGAACACACCTCGTATATCAAACATCAAAGAATGGCTAAATCGGCCCGGGGAGAACTAACCTGCCACACCCAGGTCACGGTAACTTCCAGTCCAGCTTGTTCAGCACCGAGAAGGATCTCAGCCCCGCGTGCGTCCACTGCAGTGATGGTCCTTTACAACACCCTGAACACATAATTCCGTGTTGCCCAGCATGGGCGGAACAGCGCGCCTCAGCGCCGTGCTGAACAAGATAAAGACCAAATACACTGGGGCGTACCTACCCAGCAACTGCAAGGCAATACAGGAGTCTTCTCTGTCCCAGTGGCACTGTGCGGATTTCTCAGGTCTCCGGTGAAGAAGCTAATCATGAGTAGGCTCTCCCTCACCGCCCAATTGTTTAAAGGTTATATGAAGTTTTCGTATATGTGGGAGGATAGGAAGACGACTGGCTTTTAGAGGTTTGGAACCCCCCACATATACAGCCCACAAGTGCAGACAAGTTTCCTGCAGTGGTGCCCGCGGTGCGAACGTGTTTTTTAAGGCCTGTGGAAAAGAACCCTAGTTGAAAATTGATCTGCAGTGCATCGGTGAACTCCGGAATTATAAACTTTGGAGGTGCAATCGTATTAGGAGTCATTGCTACTGGCACCACCAGTGGGAACGCTGGCAGTCCTATCACGATAAGACATTTACCTTGCTGGCACCAAAGCGCGGACAGGTCTGAACAAAATTTACGATCGTACGGAACTAGAATCGTACTCAGCGATGTAAAGGGGAGTGCACGTGTGTAAAATAATGCATAAACGGTATAGTGCTAGAGTGCATAGTGCCACATATAGATATACAAAACAGAGCCGTCCCCCACACAATACATATAGCATTGCAGAGAAATCGGGCGCCTGCATGCAAAAATGATAGAACGACAGTAGAAGACAGACCAACTCAAATTGGATGAATTGGAGTAGTAGGAACCAAATCTGGGAAGGGGATAGGGAAATCTAGGGACGCAGGAGGAGCGCTCTGTTCTAGGTTTCAAATCACGCAAGAAGACAGACTGGTAGCACACATCGAGTAAGCACTCGAGGAAGCAGTGACACCCGAGAGACAGACAGGGTCTAGAAATTTGAAATTTGGGATGATAGACAAACCCAATCATCCCGAGAGGTGTCTGGGTCATGATTGGTACCAGGTGGCGGGCCTCAGATAAACCCTTGCTCGCGGAGCAGTTTCCCTCAATTTCGGTGGTGGATGGACTAGACGCCGAGAGGACCGTACAGTGACGCCACAGAGCTCATTGGTAGTCCAAGCGAGACGGCGGCAGCTACCTGATTGTGAGTCTGGTGGACCCGGAAAAGCCTATTAAGTTTAAAACCATGTGTGTTTCTGTTGAGAAGACCATGGAACTTGGAGAAACACCATTGGTGCATGCCACTGAGATGAGGTGAAAACCTCTCTTAAGAGCTCTAGAGACCTGCTGCAGGAATTTGGGGAACGGGGGATTAAACGCACGCTAAGAGTAACAGTAGAAGAAGGCACAACCTTCGCAGACACCGTTAGCCTCGTGCTGATCGTCGTCGAGAGCGGCCGTGTACTCCCTACGGCGCTCGTTTACTGGACTTTGGTAGTTTTACAGAGTGTTTACTGCTTTCTACTGGCGTCTGCTTGGTTTGCTATGTCGTGCTTAGACTTTCTTGATTTTTTGGAGTTGTGGACCTAGGCCGACCCAGATGGCGCCGGTCTTCCGGCTGGAGCTGAAGATTTGGCAGTAGCCATCATCATCCGTATTGCCGATAACTCCATGAAACACTCCCCTAGGCTTTCCGAAGAACGCGTTATCGATTCCTTTGACTTCGCCTTTAAGATAATTGAGGAACATATTAAGAATGCCATAGGCTTATGTAAGGCCCAGAACACTAAAGTCGAGCTAAAGATGGTTTTACAGAAGCTTGGGATGGACCTCCTCAAGCTTGAGGCAGCTTCGGACTCGAATTGACTCTCTCCTCGGCACCCCGACTGTACGCGGAAGTCGACATTTTGACTCTTTAAGACTCGATAGAGGCTCGGACGCGCGAAGCGGAGGCACACACGACGTTCTGGCACACCCTAAGCTTCACGGGCACCCCTGCGCTCCGCGAAGGGCTCAGTTAACTCCTATGGGAATTGCCGCCTACAGGGAAGTTAGAACAGTTATCGTAAGCGCAGAAGCGCAATGCGCACCGTGTCACCACTACGGTTCCCGCAAATGGCAGATGAGTTGAGCGTGGCTAGGATGCTCCTACACCACCTCCTCACCATGTATACGCCGCCTACACAAGCGCATATCTACGGAGAGCTCGTTTGTAGATTGCCCGGAGGTGGCGTCGCGGAGACTCAGAGCACTCTCACTTATCGCAGCGGAGGAACGAGCGCTCGAGCTCAGGGCGCCACTATAGAGAAGCGTGCACTAGGCGACACCATCTTCGAGGTAACCGCGTGTGTGTCGCAGAGTTCTGTACTGGGTTCTGTTATTTGGAACTTCCACAGGGCGGAAGAGGACCCGACGCATTGTTCTAGGGCTGACACGATCCGGAGCACAGTGCCTACAGCTCTTGCAAGGTAGCTAAAGTGTTGCACAGCTTGGCCCGAGTTCTCGCCCGAACAGACTGCGCAGGCGCCTTCTAACCTCAGCGTCGGACTATGTAGCACTACATCCGCGCTCGAACCCAAGCCGAAGACTTGTGTGTATATAGTTATATATCCCTGATCTTCGCATTTGGTTGGACACCGCGGTGCGCCTCGCATATTACGTCACGCAGGTCTTTACGGCGCATAGCCAACTTCATATCTACATGCTCCATATTGGCAAATCAACCACCGACATATGCGTGCACTTGGCTTCTGGAGCTCTTCACAATGCCGAACACACAGTCGAGGCCTGCACGGCAACACGCACGTTTACAGGCTCCGCGTCAGTCGACTAGACGACACCAACATTTTGTCGCGTACATGCTGCGCAATTCTGCTTTATGAACGCACGGATTGGACTACCTGAGCACCATCAGAACGGGGGGCTCAGGTATTTTGTGTGTGAGTGTCTCATACTTGTTGTTTTTGGTTGCCAACGCCGACCGTGCAATATGCGTAGTCTACCCTCCCAAATAAAAAAGATACCCTCCGGTAATCTATAACTTGCATCAAGCCAAACGAGGTCGAGGCAAGCGGGGTTAACCAGAAGAAGGAGGGGGGACCTCATTCTTCGGCTGGGTGAGCACCGAGAGGGCGCATGGGAGGCGCTAGAAGCATTTATACGAGAAAGACAAGGAGGGTGCAGAAGCTTAGAAAGGCCCGTAAGGAAGATGTGCCGAGGAAAGTAGGGACCCCCAAAAGGGATCCAAGAAAGCATCAGAGGGAGAAAAAGCACAAAGCGGAAGGCAAGACGGTTACTTATGATCCCTAAGGTGACTGGACAGTTGTAGGAAAAGTTCTAAATTCGCCTAAGATCTTAAAAACCCTCTAGGATATTTTATTTGCTTGGTGGTATTGGAATTGCAGTATGCACTAGCTGTACCTGCGACACAGCACCTAGTGTGGAACCTTTACGCATTAAAACCGTTATCCTCCCCACCCCCACAGGTTCGGAATTGTATGCGTTACCCCGGAACCTGCAGGGAAAAGTCTCGCGTTCTAGTGCTGTATGTACCCTGCCGATACGGCTCCGACCTGGGGAGGTGTGTGCAGATTTTATCGAGGACCTGCTGCATTGTTCTTCCCCTCCTTCGCTGCTCCTTATTTCGACTGCTTATGTGACTCCCCTGCTGTTTTCGAACTGCTTCCTCAGCTCCATGATGGAGTTAAGGTATGCGGTCCCGTATCTCTTTCCCTGCTGGAAGGCAAGTACGTGCTCATGTATGGTTCTACCCCAACCTGGCAAAAAGAGGAAAGGAATACCCCCCCCCCCTCCCTACTGGAACGGCATCCCTTGCCCTCGGCACTGCCGTTTATCGCGCGTGTATGGCCTACATCGTCGGTCCTCTCATTTTGACAGAAAAACCATATATGCTTTATCTTGCGTACCTTTACCATATATGTCTGCAACTATTCGCATGGGCAGTGACATATGGTGCCTGCCGTACCAGATCGTCATAGCCGGAGAGCTTCTTTGAAGTTGCTACTAGGTGCACTGCTAGAGATAAGCTCTGCTCTCTTTGCGGCAAAGCCCTAGATGAGGCAATGAGTCCCCAGCAATCTAGAGAATATTCCTAGGTAACACATTTGGAGGTCAACCAGGCTGAAGATCGGCTAGCGTCTGAAAATGTCCCTGGCCCTGACGGCATGCCTTTAATAGCCAAGATATTCATTGAACTATGTTTTCTAAACTCTGGCCGACGGACTGTTTAAAGAAGGGGGTTTCCGAGGCTATGAGAGAAGGCAAGCCTTGCACTCTACTCCAAACAAGGAAATAGAACCGGTTTCTTGGTCTACGGACTCCTAGGCTCTCTCGACAACCTAGGAAATATTCTTGCAATCCGAATTGACGAAATCGAGATAAAAAAACGTTATCAGAGATCCAGTAAGGTTTCCAAAAATGCAGGTGTACCCTTGTCAGGGTTCAACAGCCCGTGATTCCTAAAACGAGGAAACTCAGTCTTTCGATCTTCTTGGATGTTAATAACGACTTACTACAATGAACTGGAGAGTGGCCACGGATTTTGGCCTAGTATATAATCCTGGCACGGATTGTGCCGAGGATTGAAGTAGTGTTCGGGGGGGGGGGGGATCATTCGCTCTGTACGCAGTGTTTGTTTAAACGGATATGGTACTGCGGACGGGGAGCATTAAAACGGACCCAACGGATACTATCATGGTTAGCTGGCCGATCTCAACCAAGCCCTCTCTCTCTCTCCTCAAGGTCTTGGCGCACCGCATCAGGGCGGTGTCGACGTGTAAATATGCAGAGAAATAACCGACGATAGATCTGAATCAAAATTAGACGTCGCTTTACGGCTTCGAAGAAATGCGGAGGAACACTAATGTGTGTGAGTCAAACATTCCCGAAACCTTCCAGGAAAAACAAAGTCTTCCCGCAGAGTAAATGATCAAATGACTGAAATCATTAACACATTTTGTGTGTTTTGTATATACTTTGTATGAATGCAGTTGAGTGTCGTAAACGCTGCGTATGTGCATGTACTCTTGTTGACGGCAATATGACATTCACTCCGATGCTTCACAAGCTGTGGGGACAGATTTACCATAATGGTACTATAAATAGCTTTATTGTTATAAGTTATTCATCTATAGATAACACTATGTACATTTGTAAAAGTTGTTGATGACACCACTTGATGGTGAATAAAAACAATATTATTTTTTAGATTATGTAAACACAAGACTCAAATCAATTAGGTCTCCGATTGGAACGTAACTGATGTAGCTGCGTTGCACCTTTCTAGGGGAACATGTTTTTAGTTATTTGGACCATGCAACTTCTTTAGAACGCACATCAACTCCGCTTCTGAGTCCACTGTCTAAAATTGAACAAGTAGGAATCTAGCCAATTTGTAGGGGTAAGTAAATAGCGGTAAGTGAGAGTCCTTAACGTTTTTACCTTACATCATCGAGCTATTAATAGATTAGCCAAAGGTATTTTGAATATTTTTAAGTGCCTTGATATTCTTCTCTAAGTGAGGCCGCCAAACAGAGCCGCGGTAAATGAGCTCAGGACTTACGTATGTCAAAAATAGTGTATAAGTCTTTACACGTTTAATAGCGAAGCAGCGACAGATTATATTACAAAATTGCCAGTATGACTTTATTAGATATTAAAATGGTTTATTTAAAGTGCATCTAAAATTCTAGTCGTCTCAGACTACGACCGCACATTTCGACACACGCCAATTTTGGCGCACCACTCAAAACCTTTTTTGATAGCAACCTTGAAATAGCAGGATTAATTCCATCGATGCAAACAGTTTGTATTGCGCGTAGCTAGGGTTCATAGAGGGTACATCCAAAACTAAAACTTAGAACACAATTAGATCCTAAAAGGAGCCTTGGGAAACCCATCGTCCATGAATTACATAGTGCTAAATCCACACCATCAAAGGCCTCTCAAAAATCGCAATAAACTTAATGAAGGTTGCGCTTATGATCTAAAAAAATACCAAAGGCGTGAACTACCGTAATGAGCGAGGCGTAATGTTGACCGCCTTTCCTCGCAAGTACCTAGCGACAACTTGACGAAATATATCCAGACGCAAAGTGGAGGCCATAGTGCTTTCCGAAACCATACTGTTACTGTGGCATCATCTGGTAGGCTACTTACTATTGGTTGTTATTTACAACGAGCTGGCGGTTCAGTTGTTTCGGATTGAAATACGCCAGTTCTGCATTGAGTTGTGAGTATTTCGCGCAGCGCTGTGGGACAGCGGCAGACTGTGTAATCTGAGCAGCCTCACTACTCTCCGGTCGCTTACACCGCTTGACTAAGGGTCTTAATTCCGCCGTAGGAACGATCTGGCAGTATCTCAGACAATCCATGTTGGTTGCAGTATGAGGACGGCCCGCACTGCACGACCCAAGCCGAGCCGAGTTCAGCCTAGTCTGTAATCAGGCCGGGTGCATTTCAAGATGAGCTACCTACGTCAACTGGACGCCCGCGGCTCTCGTCTAGTCTCTGGGGATAACGGAGACTGTACAACGAGATTGTCAGCGGCCCGTCAACTAGCGGTGTTTGCGTGGACAACTTCAATCTCGTCTCGCCTTATCGCCCCCCCCCCCCTCCTGCCCCTATTTTTAGCCCCAAGACGACGATGCGTGGTTGAGAATCGTGAGGTAGGAAATTCTCGAGCCGCCACCCCAGGTCCGCCAAGTGCTTCTGCAGCGAACTCACTACCAACGTACGACGCTGTACGATACGCAACGGCTTTTTAGTAAGAGTAACATGCATAGTAACACAACAAGTAAGGCTGATACCTGAATGTAAAAAAGTGTTTTTAATTATTATTATTGATTGATTGATTTATTCGCTTGATAATTGTGTGTACACATATCACCCTTTTATATCAGGGGCGCATAACGCTGCAGCTGAGTACTTTATTGAGAAAGTCCGCAAGTTATTATGCATTATTATTATTATTATTATTATTATTATTATTATTATTATTATTATTATTATTATTATTATTATTTTTATTAAGTGAAGTACTGATTATTTATTATGATTATTATTATATTATTATTATTATTATTATATCCCACTAATTAACGACGATGAGTGGCTAGAAGACTTTACGGGAATTTACACCCGCGACTGTGACCTGCCGGAAAAGAAGAACATGAAAGCGACGGACCGTGGAGTGACTTCACAGAGGGAAGAGGTCCTTCAGGGTATCATGACAAGAAAAGATGGAAAGTCTGCCGGACCTGACCAGATTGTCTAAGAACATCTTAAAGCTGCGATTTCAGTGACCGTCCCTGCCCTCACAGTAATGTATAACAGCTGTCTTAGACAAGGTGCAATCCCTAACCAGTAGAGAAAAAGTCTTCTGCAACCAATTTTTAAGGGAAAGGGAGATAATACAAAGCCGGAAAACTACCGCCGCATAGCATTAACCAGCGTAGTGTACAAGGTTCTTACATCGCTCCTTGCCAAAAGGCTCTTTCTAGAATGTTTCAAAGATTTACCGGCAGAGCAAAATGGATTTCTTCCAGGGCGTTCGGCTGAAGGAGCACTTACAGATGTAATAGAACACCTAGAGACTCGAAAACAAGATGTGACTTACGCGGCTTTTATTGATTTTAAAACAGCTTTTGATGCAGTACCGAGAGATCGGCTTTTACTCACTCTGTGTGAAGATTATAATATTAAAGGCCGAATGTATAACCTTATCCGAGATATTTTAGCCGGCCAACGTATCACAATTTTAAACGGAGCTCACGCAATTGCCAAGGAGGTCTCTCAAACAATTGGCGTGCCACAGGGTGATACAGCTAGCCCATTTTTATTCATACTGTACGCAGCTGGCCTTGAAAAGTGCCTCCGAGAAGTAAAAGCTCACCACGTGTTTTATGCAGACGACTTAGTTATTATGGGAAAATCAAGACAGCACCGCCAATTTTACTTGAATGAGACTGCACGATGGTGTTGCGAAAATAAGCTGAACATCAACGTGTCGAAAACAAAAGTGATGCGTTTTAGCAGAGGAGGAGCATATGCTCAAGATGACTATAACATAAAGATAAGTGGGTATGCACTAGAGTTGGTCAACAACTTCAGATATTTGGAAATAACACTGACGCCCAAACTGCGTTTTACTAGACATATTGAAGAAATTAGAGTAAAATCGGTTTGTTGAAGGATCTCCGGCAAGTTGACCTTAAGACTGTACTCATTATATTAAAGCTCAAGATCTTTTCCACAGTATCATATTGCCTCAGACCTATATCCTCCAAGTTAACATTAGACAACCTCAAGAATATCGACAAGATTAAAAATATGTTTCGTAAAAGAGCGCTTGGCTTATCAAAAACTGCCTCGTCTACGCTGGTGCTGCAAATGTGCAATGAGTCACATTAAAAGAAGACCTAGAGCACCGTAATTACCAATTTAATCCCGAAGCGCTTGAGGCATACAAGGAACACAGAGAACGGCAAAACTGGAACTTTGTAATCAACAATTTACAGATGGACCCGCTTTTCTTAGCAACAGATGTAAAAAAGATCTGCAACAGAACAGAGCAATAATTTGCAAAATAACTTGGCACGGATACCACCAATACCTCTGCCTAAAGGGAAAATGTTTCCAAATCAACGAATGTGTTTGTAAATATTGTGGTGAAATTGAAATCAACCGATATCACGTTATGAAATGTATAGAACTGAACACCAGCTCAATAACAGCTGCTGTAATTGACGTACTTGAAGCGGAATAGCCCGTAAATATTGTGAGAATCTACCAATAATGGTGAACTAAACAAACATCAATATTATTATTATTATTATTCGGCATTTCCTTACAATTGTGGGTCCCAAATGTGTACTCGCCTAGGCTCACCCGCACTCCTCAATCCATAGAGCCAATGCGGCGTCTCCCCTACACATTGCGAACGAGAGTTGCTTGACCCAGAACTGGCCCTCGCGCTGGTCAGCTCTTGCTGATTGTGCTCATCGTTTCCATGGCGACGGGTACGAAGTGGTATCCTCTCTCCAAATCAGAGTATTTGCGTTTTCTTGCGATCCCAGCATGTTAAGCAGCCCACCCCGACCTGGTGGCGCTGTGCATTAAGTATGACGGAGCCACTGTGCATGATACCGCGGCATCCCATACTAGGCATTTGCCCTTGGACCATCGCGAAATGGTGACGCCGTCGGGGCTATTGTCGTCTTCGAAGCCCAACATGGGCTCTAGGGAGCTTGGTATGCCGACTCTACGAATAGCCTTCATTAGGATTGCGTTGATTTCCGCGTGTCTGAGTGTTTTACCAGGGTTCTTAGTGCAACTCAAAGGATACAGTCCGTCCGTATACACTTTTTTACAGACGCCCTACACTCGTATGGCTCATATGTAGAAGCGCCTATCCATATGGCGGCCACCACATATATTATTATTATTATTATTATTATTATTATTATTATTATTATTATTATTATTATTATTATTATTATTATTATATGAACCATTTAGTCAATGTAATCATTCATTAACGATGGAAACATAACAATTGGGTCTCTAACAAACGTGTGCACCTTTACGGGGCGGTCCAGTGTAGGGACCAGCCATCTATAGAGGGTTCCCCGAACCGAGGCGCGTTGCCCCGTTGCACATCCAGCGACAAGCGCTGTCTGAGGAAAGCGCATGCTCGCCTATCTCCGCTGACTAGAATTAGTCGCTTTCCGACCTTCTGTAGCAAGTGGGTAAAACCCGTACAAGTACCTAATGCTCTAGTACTTTCTCATTTTGCCTGCTTCGGTGAGAGCTAAAGCACAATCTTTCTCGAACGGAATTAAGGTAAGACCGTCAGATCTCTTCCCGCATATCTGCTGACGGGAGGCCTGCTGAACGACGTCTCCACAGACGCAGGTGTGAGCGTGCACATGGATTGTTCCCAAACGAAGTCCGACCGCGATCTTTGCCGACTTGTCATCTAACAGCGTCCCAATCCGAGCACAGGGTATGGCGTAGAGCCATGCGCTCGCCCCTTTGGAGGAGACGGCGCGGCCTGGCTCTATCAGCGCCCGTGGTGCACCCCAAGATGAGGTTTTCAACCCTTTGCTTATATAAAGTTCCCAGCCAAACTTTTCAAAGTCTAGTTTCGGAGGGCCCTGTGGCCGCACATAGTAACTGCTTTTGGCGGCTTGTTTCCAATCGAGCTTTTAGGTATGTAAGAGCAACAGAGTCGAGAGCGGATTTAGCTTGTTGCATAGACCCGTGGAGGGAAGCTACCAGGGCTATTTCCGATAAGACAATAGCGTCAGGTAACCCTAGCCCCCCCACTTCCTCTCCCCGAAGCACGGGGAGTAGAGCTTGTCGGCGTGCATCTGCCAAATCTGCTATCTGGCTAAGGTTCAGGAACGCCTTCTACTGTACCTAGGACGCTGTAGTTAAGTCGCTCAAGGAGCCCCAAAGCGAGCGAAGCAGTCTGCACCTCGGAATAAGATATTAGGACGTAGGGCCGAGAATGCGGGAAATTCTCAGAAGGAAAAAGCCTAGGTACGATCCTACCAACTGAATGCGTGTCATCGCATGTTTTTGTTCTCCCAGCCACCACTCGATGGCACCCAGAACTCTCTGAGGGAATAGGGGAATGCCTAGCAACTCTAGATCCGACAGTCTTGTACCCTGAGAGAGCCTCCAGCACCTAAAGGTTAGTCCACCGTCCAACCCTAAATGGTGATAATGCTTTCATGAGGTGGCAAAGCCTCACAAGTTGTCTGGTGAATATAAGTTTTTGGTTTCTTCGACCTAAGGATAGAGCCAACAGCCTCATATGGATTACAAATGGTCAAACCTTATCTAACTAAGGAGAATCTCAGAGCCCTTGACATCACTAAAGCCTGCATCTTAAAAACGAATTAGTGATGCGTCGTAGCGCCCGTCAATCAGGTAATGTATTTGTGAGCTTTTTCATCTCTCGTTGCAGAGACCTGGATTGCTCTAAAGAAGCTCTCTGAGCCTTAAAATGCCAGCAAAAATTGTGATAGATGACTAGTCAACCGTAATTTAACGGCAAGGACACAACGGTTGAAGGTTCTAGAATACAGTCTTAAACAGGCTACACACTGGCCATGCATTCAGAACTGCACACGAACTGCGAGCCCACACGACGCGGCGGCTGCACTCTCCTGCCATTAATTTGGTGTCACCTCTGGGCTGCAACTTAACGCGTCAAAGTGTAAGCTGCTCATTTTATCATCCGACAACGCTTTTTGTGACGAGTGCTTGCGCCGGGCGCAGGACCTGCTTCCTGACATCAAGGTATGCACCGATGAAGACATCGAGCTTCTTGGAGCTCCCTTCACAATGGCCTCAGCAAAACCTCGCCCTGAACAGGAAGTGCGAGCTTATGGATCTCTGGTATTCTAGGTTGGGATCCCTGAGTGCGATCCCGCACTATACTTAATACAAACTAGATTTCAACACCAAGACTTATTTATATTCTCCGTTGCATGGACGCGTCTGCCCAGAGAGACATTCTACAACAATTTGACGACAAGTTACGACAATGCGTGAAACGGGTGTAAAATCTAAGTTTGGATGGAGTAAGTTGGGACCAGGCTTCCCTTCCTACCTCAGCCGGAGATCTGGAAGTCCGTCGTGCGACGGATTTGGCTTGGACCGCATGCTTGGGTTCAATCACTACTTTTCACGAGCTGATTTTATCTATATTTCCTCTGAACGCCAAGCCATTCCTAAACGGCTCATGAAGTCCATAAAACAGGAATTGGCTGCCCGCCACCGCGTGGTGCTGATGACGCACGCCAGTCTGCCCTGGACGCTGTCGTAGTCAAAGCCATTCAAAAGAAAATCCTGGACACGATCGATACACTTGGCAAAGCAAGTCTTCTTAACAGCGTCAATGAATCAAGCGCCGAATGGCTTCAAGCCATTCCCTCGCCGCAGCTGGGGGACGATGCTGGACAACACAACACTCCGCATCGTGCTGGCTTGCGGTTAGGGGTGGTCGTATGCGCGCCTCATGCTTGCTTCTTTTGCGACACACCGGTGACGCCGAGGGGACACCATGGTCTCAGCTGTTGTAGGAACTGCGGAAGACATTCGCGCCACGCCGCGCTTAACGAAGTTATTCAAAAGCGCTGCATTCCGCTAACGTGCCCTGCAGAAAAAAAGCCAATCGGACTGGCAACGGACTTAGCCCTACGCGCCGGACGGGATGACCCTGGTTCCCTGGTCCTCCGGAAGGCCCTTGGGGACGCAACCGTGTGGGACAACGCTAGCGCCGTCTTACAGGAATCGAGCCTCGAGATCAGCAGGCGCTGTTGCCAACTTAGCGGTGCAGCGAAAAAGTCTGAAGTATTGGAGGCAACTTTTATAGTACAACCAGTTGCGATAGAAACATCAGGGGTCATGGGCGAATCTACACTAAGTTTTCTGAGAGAAATTGGGAAAAGAGCGGCAAGTGATATGGATGAGAAAAGGACGGAAAATGTCTGCTGCAGAGAATGTCCATTGAAGTGCAACGAGGAAATGCGGCCGCGGTGCTAGGCGCTGGTTTACTGGGGTGACCTAATTTTGTAATACAAGTGTACTGCGTATGATATAAATAAATGATATATTATAGAGAAAAAAAATGCCTAAGTCTTAGCTAAATTCAACATAAAATTGACGAGACCTCATGGACAAATCTAATGACTTAACAAATACATGCTCTACTTACCAAGGCAAACGGTAAAACTCACTTTACAAACATACTTGTAATAGCTATATCGCGGAACTGAAATAGAAAAGTCGACAGGAGCTCATTTTGCAAAATGGCTTCTTCCCGCCCGTGGTTGTCGTAGTTTAAGCTGTAGATCGGCACGAGTACTGTTGTCCTGCGGTGCTTTACGCCCTTTTTAGACACAGATACAGACGTAGCCGTTAAAAACAAACACCCGACTTCCCCAATGTCCTGTTAGGTAGGCCCCAAGTCCATTAAAAAATCACGGAGCTCACAGGGTCGGCTGCGATTGGTGGTGATTACCTTGCTTATAAATGCAATGTAATATTTCAAGTGCAGCTAAATTAGACGGCACTCGGCCGCGACATTTGCGTGATTTGCTCGATCAGACAGATTACCCCATCGCCGGTATCTCTCCGAAACGAAATAGAGACTTGGTTCTTCAATTGGTTCTAATCGAGTTTTTAACGGCATTTGTCTACGTAGTGGGTGGCTTATGGCAAGCGTCACCGTCTGAGCCTCTGAGCGGAAATGGCTACACCATAATTGCCTGCCAAATTCCTGCGGCCTCACTCTGCGCAGAGTTATCGCAAAGATAGCCATGACCACGATTAGAAACAAAACTAGAAGCGGCTAGACCGTATCCAAGTTAGTGCAGCGGTGCAGAAGAAGATTAACCGCACATTCAGGTCGCTCGTTGTAGCGTTTGTAAACATTAAAAGGGCCTCCGAGAGTTCTGGTTAAAAAGAATTTTCGCAATACGTTCAAGACCGTACGCAGAGACGTTATCTTAGACGAGGTGAAAAAAAATAATGTTCTTGAATTCTTGCCAATAATTTGTACAGGTACAGATATCCTTTCCCTTGTTTTGCGGGGAAGCACAACAATAAGCTCTGACAAAGAAAGTCACAGAATTGGAAAGTTTCCTTTAATATCTGCTACCTCAATAATGTCATATTAGTCGGGTCGGCAAATGAAGCAGCAGATGATCTACAATCACTAATGCAATTTGTGAAATGCAGCGGGCAAACGCTCAATGCAGCAAAATGTGGAGCCATGATCATTGGGGACATCCATAAGAATCGCGAACAAGCATGATATGCCATAAATGAAGCCCTTCCAAGAATAACAAAGGTCGACACAGACTATCTATTTTTTAGTTTTTTTGTGGGCTTTCATAAAATTCCACAAATACTCTCAGCCAGAAAAAGAAGCTTAAAAACGGTGCATTCTCGTTTGACTGCAATGCATTCGCAGGTGGCCCTTATCTAGACTGAAATAAGACCACAATATCCCAGTCATGTAGTTAGGGGATCACCAGGTTTTTAGTGGGTTTGAGAATCCTACACTGCTCAGACCAAAAGGTGTGCATTATGCATTTTTGTTCTGACCCCTCTGTAAAAAAATAGTGGTCCTTAGTATCTGAAGAGACAGTCTCAGCTCCCATATTTCACTACATCCTACGAGCATCCATGCAATCCCCTAATGAACTAAGCTCAACG
>QVRM01002504.1:0-64726 GCA_003439945.1 Dermanyssus gallinae | reverse complement strand
GGTTTTCATGGCTTCCAATTTAGACAAGGTAAATGCCGAAGTGGCTTAAAAATCGGTCATGAGCTAAAAATTGTACACGAGCAGATTTACGTACAACCTTAAAAAAATGGAACATGGTTCTGAGAAGTCTTGTTTTTAAGTGGGAGTGATATTACTAAAATCTGTGACACTGGTGTTGTTGCCGACATAGGAGCACACCGTCGTGTTCGTGAGAAAACTCCGCTTTCGTTGAAGAACAATAACGCTGACCAGAAGCTGCGACATGGTCGTTCAAAAAAATTCGCAAAATGCGATGTTTTTTATTAACTTTTCTTGAATGTGTTAGTTTTAAGCGCTGGGAATGGTCGTATTTATGATTGTACTGAGGCGTTGAGATGCTGTAAAAAATAGAATTTTGTTAATTATTAGAACTCCTCTAACCACGATTTCACACACAATCTTTGTCCGGCGTTTATACGTTCCTCAGAAGAAGGCAGAAACTTGCTCACGGACACGACGATGTGCTTAGTTTCCTATAAAGGGAAGACTTACGAACCATTAACCATGTGTTTAGTTTCTATCTAGGCTAGTGTCTCGCAATTGCACAATTTGTGTTCCTATGTCGGGCAATAACACCAGTGTCACGCATTTTAGTAATATCACTAAATAATAGAACTAGTACACCGGTCGTGTTCGTGAAATTTCTGCTTCCTCTGAAGAACATATAAGGCCGGTCAAGAGATGCGACATGGTCGCTTAGAAGAAATTTCGCAAAAAGGAAGTTCTCTATCAGCTTTCACGCCAAATACCTCAAAATCATTACCCTACGACCACTTACAGCGCTCAAAACTAACACATTTAGGCAGACGCACATGATTTTAATGACGATAATTTGGTACCAAACACATGGCAATGCTGTGGTTGCGGAGTAATTAAGATATTTCGGCGAGATGTCCAGATTAAGTGCATGTAAAATGACCGTGTGGCGGCGCGTTGCGGCTGTGGCGCGACACGTCCGCGGTAGTGAACGTCGCCACACCGACGTTTGCTTTAACTAAAACATTTTCTTTAACGAGCTCTACAAATAATGTATCGCTTTAAAAATATTCCTGCAACACCCTGTATATATATATATATATATATATATACATATATATATATACACCTGTGCCTGCAATACAGGTGTTTAATCAAATTAGCAGACCTATGTTATATCAAATTAGCATGAACATGTTTTCGCGATTCATACAGTGATTTCATTTTCACCCCCCCCCCCCCCCCGCTGTGAGTTTTCGTGCAGTAATGGTGCTCGAAGAGGCGGGCGGGCTGAGATTAGGAAGGCAGTTCTGTGGGACACCTGCTGCGTCAGAGAGACAATATTGTGCCAAGACCCTCGTCTGTCATCGTCACCATCAGTCGTCAAGCCGAGCAACCAAAAGTACCACACAGCTTAGATCAAGCAAGCAGCCTTCAACAAACCAACAGGAGCCGAGCCTGCTGCACATCTTTCCCCTTATCACCCTCTGCCTATCCAGGAGGCGCTTGAAACGCCCCTAATAACGGCGAGTCTACTCAAAGCAAAGCTGCAGCAGGCTGTTGGGGCTGCTTGGGAAGATCCTACTGCTTACGAGGTTATTGGTTCTTAAAGCTTGGCATCCAACAAAGGTGCTCCTTTTTGATAAGGCATGCACGAAACATTAACAGTTCATAAAGCATCTTAATAACCGTCATTCACATGATGATCGCCGTTGGTCACATCGAATCATGACCTCTCAAAATTGTAAAGGTCTGAAAACCAGGACATAAGCATCTTATTTTCATCGTTTAATTGCAGCATGTGCTTACTTTGTGAATGCGGGAAGAAACGTATGCCGCAACCATGTAGTTCAGGCAATAATGACAGTGAGTTGGATTGGCATGAACTTGCTTGGCTTTCAAATCTAATAAATCTGATTTGTACTTCCGACCCAAGTCAAGACGCAATTCGCCAGAAACAGACAAATAACATCTGAACATGATTTTGCTTTTGCTGCTTGCAACATATAATAACTACATCGCGAGCCCGACCGCCCTAAAAAATACCACTAATTTCCTTTTTAAGTAACATGTGGGACCTCCTTACGAACTTACGGCATACCAATTGTTATGCTCATTAATAAACATATCATCGGGACTGTAATCCTTCTTCACTTGTACAACACTCCTGACATGTTCGAACACAATGCGCAGATCCGCACACGCAGGATCGGACCCGTTATCGAGGACAGCAGACACCAGGGAACTATGTGCTCAGGCCACGCCGTTAGCTTTCAGTTAGAATCCTGAGCAAATATTTGTTTTCTTTTTAACTAGATTAAACGGTTATAATGCTGCTTGGGCATTGCAAGTATATGCGTACCATCGAAGTCGCCAGCTCTATTCAACCATTTAGTGGTATGACAAGCTTGCTGATGCGAATGTTCATTGCACAAGTGCTTTCCTCCGGAGCACCGGAATGGCGTAACAAGAACAGTGCTTCGTAAACTACGCAAGTCTATTTTCCGAAGCGAGCTCTCCTGATTAAATGAATCGCATTATAGCTTGTGAATTGCTATATATATATATATATACTGCAGAACAAGTCCTGTACCATTACCGGTATGCATAAGTGTGTACAAAGCTCTATAGCTCTTAGAGTAGTTGTCATTGTTGTTCTTGATTTTGTTGTCTGCTATCATCGTTGTTCGATTTTGGCGGTTATTCTTATTGGTGTTGTGAGTGAGAATTACTTGATCTTCCTCGACTCACATGAGTCGGCACTGATGGCGCCTCCACTCTCACTGCAACCACCGGGAGTGGCTAACCATGAAGGGTCGCGTCTCTGGTAGATGGCTGTTACTGAGCCCAAGAAGGTTCAACCGGCTGGAGTTAACCAGAATCCTGTACCCGGAGTGTGGGGCGCAAGTAAAGTCTGCAATACTAAGTAATTTGCCCCGATGAAAATGATGATGATACTTGCAGGCAATGCCTTCGAGAGAAGAGAGGGCTTGTGTATAGAGAAGGGCACTGAGTTGGAGCGACTATAAATAGTCAACAACGCTAGCTATCAAGCATCATTACGACGCTCTCAACGAACTTCAACAATCCAGGAATCGCATGTGACGTCTGCATCGTTTGACGTGCACGTACTGTTTGTTGCCTGGAAAACGAGATCCTCACGTGGTCGAAGACACCATTACCGCAACAGAGGTGCCAAGATGAAGTTTCTTACCTTGGCTCTGCTCCTTCTTGTCGTCCTTTGCATGCTGCAGGTGGCGCTAGGTGCGCCATTTCTAACAGGCGCTCTCGTCAAAACTAAGTTGCTTAGAGCGAGACTTGGTAGGAGACCACTGCTGCTCAAAGGCGCGGTTCCGGCGAAGCTGTTGTTGCGTCAAATGGTTCCAGCGAGGCTGTTGCCTAGAAGGAAGCTTTTTCTTGGCTGAGATGAACAGCCAGGCCAAGTAGGCTCTTCGTCGCTCTCCGACCTTTATTCGCCGACCAACATTGTTAGGTTTAGAAATATGTTTTGGATCACACCCGTTTCGATAGTGAGTACGGGAGCTAATTCCTACAAAGTGTATGGAAAGACAAGATGTCGTTGCAAATTGGATTGCAGGAAGGCATGTCGTTGACGTCTGCATAATTCATTCAACAAGAAATAGTTTAACTGTTTCATAATAGCACTGTTGAATTCGATATCGTTTGGCCATCAGCATCAATGTCAACTTTTGTTATGGCATTGACTCTGGAAATCTGGAAAAATAAAATTGCGAGCTTTGTTCAATATTTTCAGATTGTGATTTTTAGACTCTGGAAGAAGTATTTGTACAACGATATATATATATAAGTGTAAACCAAATCATGATTAATAAAACAACGATTCTATAGATATAGTCGTTGATTTATTGTGGTTTATTTACAGTGCACATGCATAGCCGTTTGTTCAATGCTTTGGAAGACATTAAAGGCGGTAAACATTACTGATCGCAGAACTACTACGAATACATTCCGGCGATTGCGTGCGGCAACTTTGGTGAAATTATTTCCGTAAGGACTATCGTGCAATGCAAATCCAATGATCATATGTGGATTTTCGTAATTCAATTTCTCCCGTTGTCATTGCGTAGATATGTAGAATAATATGTTAATGTCTTCAGCTCCCAGTCGGCTAAATGTTGTTTAAATGCAATCGTTTGGGGTAAGACATACTTTCTTCTGAAATCCTCACCGAAAAGCATGAAACAGTCACACAAGCAAAGCGATTCCGGCTCCTATACTTAACCATGAGACATAGGTTCCAGATCATTGTCTAAAACTCGCAATGGACATACTGCAAGCCAATCAAATATTTTAAACGAAGGGATAGCAGAGCACCCATCTATAAGAATAGACAGCCGGCTTTGAGTGGGGCAGTTATCTGCGCTGCTTATAGCAGATTTACCGAGACGCATACTGAACCGACGTCCGGCCATAAATATTATCTTGTACGCGGACAATATAGTACTCTACAGCAGCAGCAGGTTCCACCTCCACCAGGCGCTTGTTATGTAACGGATGTCGGCCTCGAGATCAATACAGGAAAATGGAAGCCATGATAATCAGACACACAAGTTGGCTGGCCGATAGACTCAGACTAGAGGGCGGGAGCTAAAGGGCACGGAAAGTACTGGTTGCGTGAACGACATTTACGAGCCCGCAGGTGCTTTTACTTAAAACAGCGCTTGAGTCTTTCAATATGAAAAAAGTGCCAATTGCTTTAGATTGCATTCAGCTTCTTTGAGTGAAACTAAGTGTCTTGGTAATACCCGACCGCGTCAAATTTTGTTTGAACATTGTCAAAGAAGAGGTTGCGCGCACATCTTGGGGAGCTTGTTCCAATATGTGGCACCGAGATTTGATATTGAAAAAAGAGATTGGGGACATGAAGCTGCAGACAAGATGAGAAGTTGTATGTATGATCTCCTCGTGCTCATGATTAATGTCGAATGGAAAATATTGAGCAGGTTGGGATGAAGTTCCATTAAGATTTGTTTGATCTCAATTACGACAGACATCTCTATTTGCAGAGGGTAAGGCAAAATCGATATCTCTAGGTATTTATAACGCATGAACTCATGGTGGGTATCCCAATTTTACGCGCAAGGCTCTTTTTTGCTACGTTTTTATATATTGTTTAAATAACTTGAATTGCGATTTTGCTGCATGCGCTCAAAGAGTTTGAGGTCACTAGCTCTCTCTAGAGACTCAGACTGAAATGCGTTTACATTTAATCAGATAAGACTGGTACAATATAAAGTTAAGCATATTTGTAGTTCAAGTTGAGACGGCCCGTAGAACTATGCGTCAAGCCCGTGGGTGTCTGGAAACGTACCTGGTAAATTCTGCCCTAAATAGGTTGACATCTTAGCGGCTCCCCTTGCTGTCAGATTCAGTATTTCAGTTAGAACGGGCGTGTTTCTAGAACGTCTCAATGCATCTGTGGTGACGCCGTAACCCACCTGGTAACTATCGCCCGATATCATTAGTGTCTTTCATCTCAAATGCATTTAAAAAGCTTGCTAAACAACAGCTGGAAAGTAATCTAAACAATTTAAATTTCATCTCTAAAAATTAATCCGGTTTTAAGGAGGCACGATCATCTGAGCTGACATTGGGATGTATGTGGTGGGAGATCATTAAAGCTGAAAAGAATGGATGTGTGTGTGTGTGACTTGATGCATTTCTTGACGTACCCGTTTGACTGCCTCGACCACTCTACATATCTAAGATGCACCATCAACTGGGTTGCGCACCAGGAGTAACATCTTGGCTTAGATTGTAGTGGACAGAGGCAATAAGTGGCTGTGGGAGTTTTAAGGTCTGCGATGGGAATTGTGTCCGCTGGCACGCGCTAAGAATTGGTTCTTGGACACTTTATCTTCATCACCTACATGCGGGGCATCGAGAGATACGTAGATTGCCCGCCTAATCGTCTATGCAGACGACACCGCTTTTTTGTTCCGTGTCTTACCTTCCCAATTATCCAATAATACGCATAATCTCCAGTACGTTGAAACTTTTATCAAGAAGCCTATATCTTTATTTCACAGATTTGGTTTTGTCGTTAACTCGACGGAAACGACATTCGTTCTTCCCTACCCAACAACGGGCATCAACACTGGTAATATCGATAGTGTGGGCGACTCTGTTAGCCCTCTCAGCCCAGAGGCAAAATGCCTTGGCATTGTGCTACACGAGCATATAAAATGGGACAGTCAAATAAGGTCAGGGCTCTCATTTAGAACGAGCTACCATTGGCGCTTCAAAATGCGGTCCGGACCGTTGTTTTTAAACGACATATTTTCTTGCAGCTGAAGAACAAGGAAGCTTGCAGTGAAATGTTTTAAACTCATATTATTATATAGGTCTGTAACTTATATGCGTTAGTTATATTGTTTTAAAGTTGATTGTGATTGTGGCAATTAGACTCAATGTTGCTACTTTATTGCTTACAAACTGTGTATATTTTAAACGAAAGCTGGCAGATCGCCAACTTGTTGTGCACGTCAATAAAACCTAATTGATTGATTTCGAAAGGGCATGTTTCATTGGTTGGTCATCTTTTCTATTAAATGTTTACCAACGGTACCTTATGCTGTCATCGAGCTTCATCATGCTTAGATCACGAGCGAATTGAAGCACGATTCGCGTACCTCAACTTAGAGCCGCCTCGTACATTTGCCGACAGAAACTTCATAGAGGAACTTAAGAAAATACTTTGATTTCTGAGAATAGCGGCATACAAAATCTTTAAAGGAAAATAATGATAAAATTGTGGTCGATATGACCGCGAGAAGCAACTTTGGTAAAAAGGAGCACCTGAAATATATTTTCATTATCATGCGATATTCATCCAATCGAAGAACTCTTTTTATTTTTCCAAGATTTTCGTACAGACGCAGGATGACAGTAGGTTTGTTGGAGCTTCTGTCGAAGTAGGTTTATTTCTCCACATCATTACTAAGACGACGATTTTTGGCATCGACTAGTATAGCTAAACTATCCTTGAGGCGAATTCTTGTTTAGAAGCGTAGTTGACTAGAGTCAAAACTCTCCGCAATAATATGTACCGTATTTTAGGCTGGTCCAGAAAAGGTGAGGACAATTAACAACTCCGACCAATGGTATTTTGCAGTAGTCAATATACAAATCGCTCCGTGCAGATAGATAACAGCAAAAGCTGTCAGTATAGTTGTCGGCATTTTAATCTGTAGCACAATACACTTTTCCTAACTTGTACAAACACGCGTCAGGGATTTACCGTCGCAAAACACTAGAAAATCATGAAGGATCGCAGCATGTGACGGTTAGAGATTGCTGGGCCCAACGGGTTGCATCGGATAGGTTTAGCCAGCATTCTATGGGCCGCAGTCTGGGACTCAATTCTAAGTACATCGCCCTCTCCATCTCCCCCATCCCGCAGAGAGATGGGCGAGCTCGTGCATGGAAAGGGTATTTCTGCAGGACCCCTGCTGAGACTGAGGCACTATAAATGGTCGAGGACGTTCGCAATCAAAGTCATCTCTGGATGAGCAAGCTTGAACGCGACGATTCAACAGTCTTCGGACATCCTTAACTTTCAGTGGGATCTCGGTGACACTCCAAACGAACTTCAGCTTGTGAGGCTTGCATCGCTTGTCGCGCACGCACTGCTTGCAGTCCGGCGAACGAGTTGCTCCCGCTGAAGAAGACGCTGTTAGCCCAACAGACTCGCCAAGATGAAGTTCCTCTACATCGCTCTGCTTTTCTCTCTCGTCCTCTGCGTGCTGCAGGTGGCCATGGCTATGCCTTACGTAACAAAATCGCTTTACAAATCGAAAAACGGGGGAAACCCAAAAAACCGTGTTGCTCAAGAAAACAATATTTTTTGGCAAATAAAGTCGCGGGAGTTGTTATCTATTAGCCAATTGCGTCGTCTTTTATTCTAGAGGTAGCATGTGTATAGAGACATCCCAATGAATGCAAATGTGCTGGGCATGTCTTTTGCCTAAATCATATTGCTTTTAATAATATGTATACAACATTCATTACTCATCGTCCTAAACCACTTGTACGACAAACTTAGGAGCAAAGCACGGCAATTGTTTGTGGTTAATAGAATATATTGAATGTGCAATACTTGTGTCTTAAGCAGCAACGGCTGTTGGATTTTTTTTTATAAGAGGGTCAACATTCACAATATTTTTTTCTGGCAACATTTTAGCTGTTATTACGGACGATACAGTGCATCTGAAGGTTGATCAAAACATGCACTTAACTAACATAATAAGTCCCGTTTTTGATGATGATGAAGATAATGATGATCTTCATCATCATCATGATGAAGATATTATTATTATTATTATTATTATTATTATTATTATTATTATTATTATATATGCCAAATGTTATTACTTATTACAAATTTTAATTACGTATTGCAAGCAACCATGTTTTCATGAGTCTATCGCTCGTCTATCGCATTTAAAGGATGTTCATTGTTTATTTTAGTCTGGTTAGGAAATACTGTGTAAATATTTTTTTTGTTTCTTCTTCTACAACTTGTAAAAGTTTTCTAATTTATGTACAGTGGAGTTAAATAAAACTACTTGAAAATTCCAGACGATGTGGCTGCGGCTGCCAAGGCGTGCTAAGCTCGCGCTTTGGAATCACTTAAAGTCATGTCGCTTCTTGGCAAATAGATTTTTAAATAACACACTTGGCTTTTAGCAAGAAACGCTTATGTTAGGGCTTTGTTACGATGGAGACCAGATACTACAGCCGTGGTTGTCAATAACCCATACTTAACTAAAAATAAAAATTAGACACCTTATATAAAATCAACGAAAAAGGCTTTGTGGTAATTTACCCGACTCTCGGACCAATTCGACAGATGTCGGACCAGCCGTGACTCTAACACAGTAGCTCTTCTGGATAAACGAATACGACATGGAGCAGTTCTGTTCCCAACAACAGGCCACAGTACGAGGGCCGGAACGTAGGTGGTGTCTTGTCTAGGATCAGACGCCGTAGCTCCATGCTCTGCCTTCCAAAATTACAAGTACCTTGCCGCACAAATTAAAGTGAATCTGTAGAGACCCCAAATACTGCGGTAAACAACTTCACTACGCGGGCAATCGCAAGTATAAATTGATTGGAGAAACCTGCACTTTGCGCCGGAATAGCATGCTTTACATCAAAAGTTGCGCCGGGAGCTTTAAGCTGTCTCATACCGCGCTCTAAAGGGCTACAGAGGAGTTTAAGGCTATAGTATCGGCCAAAAATCGTTGAAGTTGGCCCTAGACTTAATCGCGCCGATGCTATGACAGCGCATTGCTTAGAAGCTCTAACCAAGCGTTGCGTGACAAAGTTGTAAAATACTCCCACTCAGTGCACTTTGTCTTAAGACACGAGTATCGTTAAAGCAAATTAAGTTGAAGCGTGACAGTGATTTTTGTCTCACTCTTAGTGAGTCAGTTGTACAAATATCGACTCCATCTTAACGAATCCGTGTTGGATTCGTCGGAGTCAGGCTGGAACCAAGGAAACGAATACACAGGGTGTATACAAACGTTTTTGTTATCGTAGTAAGGAATTGTAAAGCTTGTTAAAGCAAATATGTTTTCCAATGGAACATGGTCTCTGAGAAGCCTTGTTTCGGAGATAACATTCCATATGAGAGTTAAATACCTACAATTTGTGACACAGAAACACGACGGTGTGCTTAGTTTCTGTTAGGAGGACTGGTTGTCTCGCAACAGCACTCAATATGCTCCTATGTCGGCAAAAACACTAGTGTCGCAAATTGTAGTAATTTAACTCTCATATGGAAAAAAAAGATTGGCTTTAACGAGCTCTACAACTTTTTACTACGATGATAAAAACTTTTGTATACATCCTGTATATTTGAATGTGCGAACAGTATTGATTGTTTTAGTGGCAGGCAGTGGTAAGCGAATGCACCCGCTTAGTCTATAACAATGCTTATATTCACGTGTCCCCCTGATTTATCAGTCCGTGTGACAAATTTGGTCTTTATATATATATATATATATATATATATATATTCATGCTTCCACTTGAGTTCAAAATAAACACAATCTGCAAATAATCGACAAATATCGTAATTTTATTTACCAGTTTTCTTAATGCCAAAGCTAAAACAGAAGTTGACATTAATGTCGATGGCCAAACT
The DNA here is from genome assembly GCA_003439945.1 of Dermanyssus gallinae. Taxonomy (NCBI): domain Eukaryota; kingdom Metazoa; phylum Arthropoda; class Arachnida; order Mesostigmata; family Dermanyssidae; genus Dermanyssus; species Dermanyssus gallinae. The sequence continues at coordinate 54,516 of QVRM01002504.1, read as the reverse complement.
TTGTCAAATAAAAAGTGCTAGTATGAAATAGTAGTGTTAACGAAGCCGTGGTTGTTATAAACCTGACTGTTGAACTTTATTTGAAACGCGTGGGCGTGCTTAGCTCGGATGCTCCGCTAAGTGTGGTACGTTTTGCAACCGCACCAAGTCTAGTGCGTTCATTAAGTCTGATGCACCCTAACATCTCCCTTCTTTTACTCTTGTAAATGTAATCGATTATTATTAATTTGTTGGTGCGAGAACTTATTATTGATTTATTAGTGTTAGTTGCTTGGTTTATTAGTTGTACGCTCTCTGTGCAGCCCGTTGTCGGTTTCAAATGGATTTGGGTGACTTGACGGTGATTGGCAGAGACCAACTGTTTCTCACTCGTTGGTAGTTGGCAACCGGCGGGCAGGCACCCGAACGGATTCTCTGCCTACGATGGTCCATCAGATTGTTTTATTGACCACCACTCCAGTAACGCCATGTACAGATTCTCGTTGTTTAGCCGCGTCTTGTTTACTCTTCGTTTTGCTATTTTGACGGCGCTTTCGGCCTTACCGTTGGCCTGGCGGTAATGGAGCAAACTCGTCACGTGTTTTGTTTGGCACTCTGCACAACATAGTTGGAATTCTCGAGCCAGCGTCGTCATCCGCGTCGGTGCGTATCTCACACCGGTCGTTTGTGGCGACAAATTTTTTTTCTTGATGATCTGAGCGGTAGTGGTGTCTTTGTTCAGCTCGTTCAGCTCGTCCAGCTCGAAGTAATCACTGTAGCTATCCACTGTAACCAGATCTGTACTGTAATGTCTTCTGATGTTGCCACAAGGGCTTCTCAACGCGCAAATTGGATCTTCCGATCATTTGCTGTACGCTCTCCTGAGCTGTACGTCCAATTGTATACTACATACGTACTGCCACTACTGACATACGCAGCACCAGCGTGGTTTCCGGGTCTAAGTAAGGACAAAGCTTGCCTGGAACGAGTGGAACGGAAATTCACGAAACGGGTTGCATTTCGCTGCCATGTTGACCGGTGCCACGTCGACGTTCCCCACACAATTGACGTGATCAAGAAGCTGGATCAAAGAATGCTGCTAAAGCTGAGAAAGAACCCGCGTCTATTCAACAAAATGTTCGTTGAAAGGCTAACGACAACGCGTCGGGCTAGCAGCATGGTTCCTGTGTTCATCGCACGAAAGCGCTACATCAGCGATCTATACCCATGGAGGATCTCTAGGCATATTCACGATTGTTAGGGGCCGCCAACACCCTGCACTACTTGCAGATTATAATCACATATTGATCACATGACATACATGCATATATGCGAATGTATATTCTTCTTTCTACCTTGAATAAAGCGTTTCAATCAATTTAAACCCCTGCCAGACAAATGCGTCCTGCGACGGTCTCTGTGAAATCGGCTTGTTCATTAGCGGCTCAGCTCGTTGTTTGATGTGAAATGACTGGAAGACAGGACAGCGAGTTACGTAGCTTTTCATGTCGTTCTTATCTTTGGCCAGAACACTGTGTTTTTGGCTCTACGGCACATCGCATCTAATCCTAGATATGATTTATGCATCCGACGGAGAAACTCTGGTCTCAGACTCTGTGGAGAAACGACTCGGTAGACAGCACCGTTGTAAGATTTTAACAGGTATATTTTTCTTTTGCGCAGGTCAACCGTCCTGAATCGCCTTGATAAACATTTGCACTGGTGCTCTATTTGCTGCTGAGGTTTCGACATGTTGCACCAGTGGGTGATAGATATGACTAGTTGAGCTGTGATCTATTTGTTCGAGCTCCACTCTCCACACGTCATCGGGTTCAAACTTAGTCTTCTTAGGGGGTGTCTACTTAATGCATCGGCTACGAGGTTTGTCTTACCAGATATATACCTATCCCTGAGTTCAAACTTCATTAAATTTAACCTCATTCGTTGCAAACGTTTAGGGCAGGCGTCAAGCCGTTTGGCGAATATACTTTTGTTTAAGAGTGAAAGGGAAATTTCAGAATTGTGTGACACTGGTGTTAGTGCACGACATAGAAGAACAACATGTGCTACTGTGAGATAACCTCTATTACTAGCTGTTACGTTTAATATCTCAAAATCGTGATCATACGACCATTCACAGCGCTTATACCACATCAATGTGCATGGCATTCCATGACGATCATTTTGATATTAAGTATATGGCTATCCGATTTGCGGTTACGGTGTAATTAAGGTTTTGCAGAGGGCATGTTTAGATTATGTGCCTGCTTAAATGACCTACAAAATACGTAAATGATCCATCAGATAAATCACTTGTCATAGCTCTTGAAGCACACACACCCATTTATCATTTTACGGTAACTACTCGAGAATGACTCCGCAAACCATTGGCAAACGTTTTGGCAATATTTTGTGGGAGATGATGCATTTGTAGTCAAAAGAACAGTCAAAGGAATCTTGGTGTTGGATCTGCTCTGTCTCAATTTCTTTAATCGATTTCTCCTTTAAAGTACCACTAGGAAGGTTGGGCTTTGGTCTCGATGTCGTAACCACATAACCATGACTCGTCCTCTATAATTGCTCTCTGAAGCAATTTAAGGTCTTCTGCTACGAATTTGTTCAAAGATTTTTTTTTCTCTTATCGACGTCGAAAGCCTTCCCAAACGAGGTAATTTTGCTTCCTTCCCGTTCGTCTCGAAATCGACGGTATAATGTATACACAGTGTTTTGCAACACTGCTAGATAACCACAAACACTTCATGACATTTTCACCACTTTGCGAGAACTACCAATTTTTCGGCATAGAATTCGTGCAGCGCTTTTACATTCTTGAGAGCTTCTGCGAAGCCAGCTATATACAGTATGAAGATAAACGGATTTGCAGAGCTACCTTGGACGGCTCCAGTTTTCTGTGGTACTTGCCTGTTGACATCTTAAGTCCCGTTTTTAATAATAAATTTTTTTTGGGTAAGAGGGAAAAATGCTTTTACGCACACCCAAAGCAGGTAGTGTGGGACTCCATGCCGATCTTGTTGGCATAACACCCACTAAAAACCTCTCACCTAAATGGCCTTAGGAAAAGGCAAGGAGCTGGAACCATTCTTTATTACTACGTCAACAAATAGTAATTAAATTCACTTGCAGCATACCGCGTATCACAATTAACATAATTCTTTCTATATAAAATCGCGTTCGAAGTACTTCACGAAGTTTGTCTTTTCTAGAGGTTTTTAAAGAGCCTATTAATTATTGTTAATATTGATTGAATGAAACGCTTTTTGATAGATCATAAAGGAGGTAAAATACCATTCACAGTATGCACATAAATTCTTCTGATTGCACAAATTTGCTTCAATACTATTTTACTTTTCATTTGTTCAATTGCTTTACAAGTCTCCATGGATACAGGTGCGACACTTTAGCATTGTTAGTTTGATGTTGGAGGCCTAATAACAAACCCTGCCCGACTCGACGTTGCTTGCACCTGAAACATTACATTAAACATCCTTGTTCCTCATCAGGCGGCTTTATTATGTCAGCTTCTTTAATCAGCTCAGTCACGGATTTCAGCTTGAGGGCGTGCCTTTCATTTCGACACCGATTCACAACCCTTCTCAGAAAGCGACGCTGCATTTTTTCTAGTAATCCAAGAGCACCCAGTCTAGGAGGATTCCACACCTGGCATTCACAAATTAATAGTGGCTTAATATGTGATTTGTACAGTTTTAAATAGGCAGAAGCACCTCTTACAACGAATGCACAGAGTATCCAGCCGCACAACAGTGAACATTTTGCAACATGTGTAGCCTGCTCAGTGAGTGTCAATGACATCGAGAATCGCACACCAAGGTCTTTCGCATACTCCACTTTAGTCAGAGCTGGCCCGTCTGACATGTAGCTATGCTTGGTATTCCTAATACCGAGATGCAGTACTCCACACTTGTGGCCGGATTCTTTTAGACCCATCTTCGACGGCATATGTCATCTATTTTTTATCTTAGCGGCTCTTTACGTCAGTCTTCAAAGACGGCATCCTAGGAGGTGTTTAAAAAGAGATGTATTTGAACACAGACTTACAGGTATCTAGTACAGTTGACTGCATGTCGTATGGACGTATAATTGTTATTGGCAGTGCGGGCAGCTTAGCAAGTCGAGTCAACGGTGGGCGAGAGAAGCGGCCCACTTCAAGACCCGGAGGAGGCTCATATGAAAAAAATTGCGCATACTGTAGGAGGAGCACCCACGTCAAGCTTACCCAGTTAAACAGCGGTCACGCCAGTGCGAGAAGAAAAGAGGTCAAATGCATTTAAAGACTTCTTCTCGTCAAGTCTGTGGCGCCCGAAGCGGTTGAGTTCTTGAAGGTGTTTCCAACGACGTGGTCTCGAGAGGTGGCTGTCCATATTTCGAAATATCAGAGTATAATATGTATACCAAAATCAAACAACTACCCACTAAGTGTAGTTGTACCCCTGATGTAATTCCACCCAACTGTTATAAAAATGTAGAGTCTTTAATAACTAAACCTCATTTTTAATATTCAGTAAGTCTTGAGGTTGGCATTGTGACGAAAAAATGTCCGCAGTTAGTCGTAACTCCTGTTGTTGATTCTCGCTCTATATCACGGATTGCTAGTTACCTTACATGTAGAGAAATACGTGTTTACGTGAGCAAAAGCTTTAGTGAGTCGGGTATGCGCCCTTCTGGCGTTACTTGGGGATAAAACCTCGGCTCACTTTTATTTTGCGTGTTTATTTTAGATTTTAAAAACGGTATCCCTGATTCGATAACGTATAAGCTTTATGGCGATGATTTCAAACTATGCGGATCTTTCAACACTGCTAACGAAAGATAGGTACTACAGAGTACTATTGAGGCGGATACTAAATGATGAATAGATACCGAAATGCTTATAACAGTGCCAACATGTGTACAATTATTACATAAGGTTTTATAATAGCTTGGTTGTACCTAAAAGTACTAATTGTTGTAAGATTCGGTAGCCTTATTTAGACAAACGCATTGAAGCAATGGAGAGTGTACAGAAAAAAATCCTTCATCGTGTTAAGGGGTAACATTGCCCGAAATTCTACGGTGAGAAGCCCTATTCGGGAACTGCAGCCCAGCGCGGATTATCGCATGTACAATCATATTAAAAACTCATCAGATACATCAAACTAATTTAGCATTCGTTTACACAATCTAAAAAGCGGTAACATCTCTTTAAAGTGAATTGCCAAGACAGATCGTGTAAACTTTGTCCCTCTTTGACAAAATAAAGGTGAATTAAAATTGAATTGAATTAAATAATTTGGACTATACTAAGCAAGGTGGCTTAGTGGCAAAGCCATTGCCTTGCATTCGGGAGGTCGTGGGCTCAAGAGCTAGACCGGCTATCCTTAAATTGGTTTTCATGGTTTCCATTTTAGACAAGGTGAATTCCGGAGTAGATTATAATCGCCCATGATTGGACAAAAACGGGGAGCAAAGATGTCTCAATAAACCAGACATGGTGCATTACCATACAATCCACCATTAACATTTTCACCTCGGTGACCCACTTCAAACACAGTCGGTCATTGAAAGGAATCGTATCAAGGAAAAAAGGAATTTGCGCAACTGTGTTACGGTCAAATAGGAGGGCTTTACTTAACAAAAGAGAAAAACTTGTTATCGCAGTGGAGCTACAGAGAGACAAAGTGACTCCGTAAGTAATCGTCGCCATAGTTATTTGAAGTCAGTCTCGTCGAGCGTTAGTGGAAAACGTACTTCCGTTATGGGAAATATAACAAGGGGACATTTGCCCGTGTTTATAACTGCAATTCTGGGAACTCCTAAGATTTTCTAGGCTGAAGCATTTTGAGTGCAAGCCACGAACTCCAACCAGGAACCAAACATCATAGCAGCCACCGAGCAGACAGTTTCTACCAGAGGTACGCCTGAGTTGCGTGGCGATGTCCCATATAGTGGTCTCATGCATTGCTACAAGTCTTACAGGCTAAAATAGGACACATTGCGAAAGCTGTAATGTGGCACCGCCTCCATGCTGCTGTTGAAATAATGCTTCTGCGAGGGAGACAGACACGAGAATGTTTTTGGCGGGCGGCTATTCGTCTTGCTCTTCTTGGTTTCCCCGGATAGTAGCGTTGCCAAGTCGCTGAGGGATCTGTCTAAATAGATTGTACCACATGAGGGTGCTGAAACGGGCGTCAACGAACATTACAAAAAAGTAGTCCAACATTCATTTTCGCTTCCGTGCCGCCCATCCAGGCTCTAGACAACGAAGTGCTAGCTAGATTTTAGTCGTAACGATAATCATCAGAATGAAACGGGCACATAGCCAAAGTTTCTTCAAGAAGAGCCACGCCTTGCATGTAGTTCTGAATAATTTGTTAGTGTTCCTATGTGTAAGAGGTACTTCTCATCTATCGGGCCTAATTTTAGAGTTGATCTAAAATAACTGCAAAACTCCAAAGGACAAATCTAACAACTGCTCATTGGGACTTTACTTGCGTGACACTCTACTTTCGCGACAAAGAAGGAAGGAAAAAATACGTCGTGATGATGACCCTTGTAATACGTCGTGAAGATGACCGTTGTAATACGTCGTGATATTTATAAGATACAGGAGCATAAGCCAAACGAGGGGTCAAGTCCGGCTAGTGCGGAGTTAATATGTCCAAGTAAAAGCAAGTAACCGAGCAAGATGGCTTAGTGGCAACACCTTTGCCTTGCATTCGGGAGGACTGGGTTCGAGACCCAGACCGGGCACTCTTAAATTGGTTTGCATGGTTACCAATTTAGACAAGGTAAATGCCGGAGTGGATGAAAATTAGCCCTGACATGAGAAACCGTTCACGGGCAATAGCCTTATGAAAAACCTTTAAAAAAAAATAAATAAAAAAAAACCGTGAAGACATAAATACGCGCGGTCAAAGGAGCAAAAGCTTGGTTATCACCGTGGATATCAATGAGTCCCGTCATCACGGGTTGGAACATTGGCTCAAGCTTGAAAGCGCGCATATTATATAGAAACTGATTGTAAAGGTAAGCTCATTACTCAATGATAGCGAGACCACTATTTTCTTTAGGGCAAGCCCTAGCATTGGTGAGCGAGTAGGTGTTGCCAATAGTGGAGCAAAGGCGCGTTGGTTTCATCACTTGCGATATCCACAACTAGGTGCTGGTTTATGCGTAAACTCGATATGATAATATCAGAAACTAGAAGTTTAACGTACAGACCAAGTTTTTAGACATAACTAATATACAGGCAGCAACAGGATTATCTCAAGTATTCAGATACGACGAGATTTTGGCGAATAAGATTGCGAACGTTCTAGTGCGATATTCATGTAAATTTGTTGGAGTGAAGAATCCCTTGCCGTCCTTGCTGCGCACTTCAAAGAAGACCTCCAACGTCAACAAAGTTGTTCACAAACAACAGACAGCAGTGCCAGCAGCTAGCAACGACGTCAAGAAACTGCCAAACCGCCAGATTCGTAACGGCAAACAAAGTCTTCAAGTGCAGCAACGACAAACTAATAACAGAGAAACCAGACTCAACAGGCAAAACGCTAAAAACAACAACAGCCACTGGCAGCAGCAACGTAGACCGAACATCACTCGGACCAATCGTAATGATAATCGAAAGCGTAACCCGGGTGATTTGCTGGGGTTTCCCCCAATGATGACCAACCCCTACCTCTCATACAATCCGTTCGCTGCTCTATCCGAGAATTACTGGATGGGCATGGGCCAGTACCCATTCCAACTGCAGCGCCCTCCCGTGCGAGGCAGACGCTGGAATTAAACATAATGCAGTGGAATATCGAGGGTGCCAGAACAGGTCTAGATCTTCTCCCGCACGCAGAATTATCCGCGTTTGACATTGTTATTTTAACTGAGACATGGTCTACAAAAAGCATAAACGTGAATGGATTTTACACTGCTGAGTGTCTGGCACAACACACAGCAGGACCAGGAAGACCAAGTGGGGGCATAGCTGTTTTGTACAATGGCAGATCTGGTGAAGTAACAATTCAGTATAATGATGACAACTGTGTCATTTTAAGTACCGATAAATGTAATGTCATTGCCATGTACTCAAGTCCCGCGGAGAGAATAATAGATCTGCTCGATAAGCTGTGTCGGTCGCTCGATTCAGTTGATCTACGAAAAGCAACTCTACTCTGTGGTGACTTAAACTGCCCAATAGATAAACCCGGCAATAGTAGGTGCAGATCGCTGATCAACACCTTACATGATCGAGGTCTGTGGCTTGTCACCTCTCCGGATGTGCATACATTTGTGGGACCACAGGATAGATCAACGATCGATATATTTGCAACCAACATGGAAGAGACCTTCGTGACGTATCACGGCGTGCTGTCGCAACTAACAGCTTTCGGAGCCAAATCGCATCTTCCGGTTGGACTCAGTGCGCGGATGCCGGCGGAATCTCTAGTTCAACGGAGATTAAAATGGTCGAAGTCGATAGACGTTAATCGTCTTGTTTAATGTTCCCGAGAAATCTTGCCGCCTCCAAAAGAGTTTTCGGTCGATGAGTACGCCAGTCGAATTGTTTCAGTCATACGACAAAGCGTCTGCGAAAAGCGATCCAGGCGCAGCGTACCTTGGATGAACACAGAGCTGCGTAAGTTTAAGCATTATGTTGTCCAAGCTTATATTCTATCCCGATTACAAGACATTATGTTGCCGTTATATCAATGGCTCAACAGGGCATACAAACAAATGATCAAGTCAGCCAAAAGGGATTATGCTCTGAATAAAGAAAATCGTCTCATTCTGGAAGCCATGAAACAACCGTACAAATGGATTAAAAGCGAATCCCGCAATTTCGCTTGCCCTATCCCATCAAAGGAGTTAAGAGCGTACTTTGGGCAGATGTACGCAATCGATAATACCATCCCAGAAAACGTTCCTGAGCTTATTTCTGTGTGGGATGAGATGACTATGCAAGCCCGAGAGGGTATCTTGGCTGAGAAAACTAAAGATGATGTTATCAACGCCATACTGAATTCAAAATCTTGAAAAGCACCAGGTCCAGATCAAGTGCAAAATGAACACCTGCACCAAGTTATGTTGCTGGTTCCCGCCATACACGCTCTATTCAACAAGATACAAGAATATGCATCCTTGCCCTCGTCTTGGAGGGAAATTATTTTGAGTGTCATACCGAAAGGGAAAGGTAACCCGCTCCTTCTGTCATCTTGGCGTGGTATTGCGAAGAAAAGTGTTGTGTATAGCTAGTATATTAACTAAGCGACTGGAGGCGTTTCTCGACGACGTGGATGGCTTGCCGGAAGAGCAGCATGGATTTAGAAGAGGAAAGTCGACGATGACTGCTTGCTCCGTGCTTCTCGGCGAGATTCGGGCAAATCTCTCACAAAAACGGTTACCGCTCTACGCCGTTTTTGTAGACTTTAAATCGGCCTTTGACACAGCGTCGCGGAAACTGATTGTGGCTAAGCTGGCATATCTCGGAGTACCGCTCACATTTCTTCAGCTGATTGCCTCAATCCTTCAACAGGGCACAGTTGTCCTCGATGACGGAGTGTCTGAGCACGAGCCTTTGGTTCGAACAACAGGGGTTGCTCAGGGGGACAATCTCAGTCATCTCCTGTTCTCTGTTCTGGTTTCGGATTTACCATCAATAATCACTAAACGACACAAGTTCGTCAAAGTGTTGCTCTATGCCGACGATTTGGTCCTGTTTTCCAGAAGCCGTTTTCACACTCAGCAGGCGCTCGCAACTCTGCAGAAGTATGTGAATGCTAATGGCCTGGTTATAAATGTGAGTAAAACAAAGGCTATTAAATTCAGGGGAGGCGGTTGGCTGGCTAGCGATGATGGGCTTTACCTTCAAGGAAACCCTGTCGAGTACGTAAAACATTTCGCCTACCTCGGCGTCGAATTAACAACCACTGGGTTGTGTTTTACGCGACATATTAAAGAAAGAATCCGTGAGGGTTTTATGGCATTTTACAGTATTCAAAATCCAGTGCGGCTGTCGTTGCCGGCAGCCTTGCAGCTATTTGATATAAAAATAGGCCCTACAGCTGGGTATGGAATACAAGTGATATAGCCGTACCTCAGCGCAGCGAACCTCGCTGATCTCGACAGACTTAAGGCTGCATTCCGCAAGCGTACCCTGGGTGTCCACAGAACAAGCCGCAACCGACTTGTCTACCTGGCGGCTGGAACACCTCTCTTCACAGAAACTTTGCAGCGAAGCTTCAACCTGCCTCACACTGAAGCATTTGGGCAGCACATCCAGAATTGGGAGGCGAAACTAGCTGATGTCGATCCAGCCTTCTTTATGACGCCTGCCCTCACCTCGGACACGTGGAAGGATCCCAATATGGCAAATCGTCATCTTACCCTTCGATTCGCTATGCATGGTTTTCACCATAAAATTTGTGTTCGACCTGGCCACCATGAAGCTGACGAATCATGCACTTGTCAACGTTGCGGCCATCAGTGCACAACATATAATTTACTTGATTGCTCCAATCCGGTTTCTGTAAACCGTCTAATGTAACAAAATATAATACCTACTATTTGGTCAATAAACTTGAATATTAGAAACTGATAGATCTAAGGGCTCTAACCGACTAATGGCGAGCCAAATAACTGTTGTTGCACAGTCTTGCAGAAGAGGGTCCCTCTACAACATGTGGGTCTGCCGTACCAGATGGTTCTCTCCGGAGAATTTCTTTGAAGATCCCTCTGGACGTTCTTCGGAGGACAATATCTGCTAAAGGAGCAATAAGCAAAGTCTAGAACAAACCGATCGGGCGGACGCCCAAAGCAAGGCGGCTTTTTTTGTTTTTTGGCTTCTGATCTTTTTCGATGCTTTCAACACTGGTAGCAAGAGCGCTAAAGAAGAAAGGAATATCCACGAATAATTGTCTCATCTTACTCGAGCAATCGATGTAGAAGTAAGAAAGGGGGTACAGGCTTACTGCCAGGGCTCCACGGGGTTAGATCCTTAGATATTTTTGTTTCGAACCTGGCGTACGATAGCGTGCTGGTTATGAACACTACCTAGAACGAGAAGAGCTGCTGGCCTACGCAGACGATTTAGCTCTGGTGATAAGGGCGCAGACCAAAGCGACTTTACGATTACGGATTCATAGTGGCAGAGTGAATGAGCCGCAACCATCTGACGCTAGCACCTGATAAGACCGAGCCTTTGTGTCAAACAGGCCGGGAGAGAACAACGGGACTTAATATAGTGATAGCAGGCCATTCGATAAACTTAAGGGAAAGTAATTCAAGGTACTTTTTGATACGCCTTGCAGTGGCCCAGCGGCTTACTCTTAATTATGTAAGGGTTATGCTCGGGATCGAGGTTGTAAGACAGGAATCGCAGACTTCTTGTTTTGGGGTCCTAAATTATAGGCCTTCTATACAGCGTCTGTTTGAAATGACGTAGAGTTTTGAAAGGCACAAGTGACGAGGCACTAAAGCCGGTTTTAAAAGCGCGTGGGGTAAATCGGCGTATAGGACAGTTTTGGCCAAGACGCTCCTGATCTTAGCCAAGATACGAGCATAAGACCTACTAATAAGGAATTGGAGGCTGCGATTCATGGACGGAGACCTAGATCTAATTGTGGCTAAAAACTTCAGTATTGCCACGTGGCAGGAGTAATTGATGCAAGCAAACAGCCGGACCTCTCAGGCGACGACACATTTTGATGCATTTTTACAGTATCGGGCGCCCCCATCCTTTTTTATAATGCACAAAATCTGGAGCGCGAACTAAACAAGTGAGTAAACGTAAATTTAATAACAGCGTTTTGTCGAGGACCTCAAACGCACTTCGTGGTACTCTTATAAATCCAAATACAAGCAACTTTGTGCAGATCAGCGACCACCGGTCCAATCCGATCAAACGAACGTGATACGCGTTTATACAGAATGCTGAGTGATAGCTTTGCTGTGGCGATAAGCCTCATCATGTCCGTTTTTCTCAGCCACTTGGCGAGTCCAAGTTACTCGAAGCTAAATGCATTCCCAGACAGGGCGGCCGGCACTACCCTAACTAATTCGAATTGACTATTTGTGGTAAGCAGTTTCATAGTATTCTATGTCAACCCTTTCTTGGGCGACAGTAGAAACGTGCACGTTTTTCCCGAGTAGTATACAAAGAGCTTTTGCGCATAATGCATTTAAGCTGCTACTGTGGGTTTTAGGGCAGCATTTAGGACAGCGCCTATCAATTCTGCAATCTAGACTATCTCAGCCGATTTCATCTGCAGAAATCACTTCTTATGCTTTAGAATTCTCTCAATACCAATTCCTTTGACAAAGACCGGCTTTCTCAGAGCAATATGTTCTGTCCTGAATCATGCAAAGGTCTACAAGTTTTTAGCCGTACAAACTCTCACTGAAGGTGGCCGTCCATCCCCTTAGCTTAAAGCATGGTTCAGTGGCCTCCTACAGTTAGTCTTTAAGTAATTTTAAATTAACCTAAAGCTGTTGTTTAAACTCAGAAAAGGCCTGTTCGTTAAAGATAGTCTTACTGTTAATATATATATATATATATATATATATATATATATATATATATATATATATATATATATAAGTGTAGCTTTCTAATATATAAAAATAATGCTTTCCAATGCCACTGCATTACTTAAAGCGGTCGGGAGGCGATGTGTCGTTCTGTGGTGGCAACGGTGGCGCGTACATTGGGGCCAGCTTCTGCTTTGTGATATGACGTCCGCGGATCCTTGGTCGATTACTCTACAATGACGATGATGTCGACGTCTACAAGCTTGATCGCTGGCTGATTCTCTAGGGCAGGGCGGATCGGGGGTTTAGGCTAGTGGATCTACGAAGAGAAAGAGTAAGAAGGAAAAAGAGATGCCGCAGCAACAGCGGTGGCAAAAGATGGCGCTTTGCTGCGGTAATAGTAGGGAAAAGGGGGGACAGAGAGGGAACAGGGTGGAGAGAATCGTGACTGACGTAAGGTCAAATCGGTAGCCGCGATCGAGAAGTCCAGTGAGGCTCGCAAAAGGGTGCTAGTCTCCCCGGAATAGGCAGATGGCTAAGTCGGGGTTAGGGGATATTTTTAGGGGTAGCTGGTCGAGAGTGGTGATGCTGTTGGTGATGCTGAGTACGAAGCGAACTTCGCTACATTGGGAGGAAGTCGTCAACGAAGAGCCAATCCTGCTTCCGCCGAAAGTCACGTACTTTGTCTTTCCAATAATTAACAGGAAGGAGCAGCTGTAGTATATAGTCGAAACAGCAGCAGCAGCAGCGAAGGGAAAAGAATGAGCAGCAGCGGGACCACCATGAGGAGCAGGACGCCAGGATAGACGGACACCGTGGAGGGAAGGTACAAGCGAGTAACTAGCGACTGTTGGTGGCCGGTATTCCCCATCGCCGTTTGTCCGTCGGTTGGCCCATTGGTCCATCACGACCCCGTTCGGTGATGCAGACAGTCAGAGAAGACGGACACACATCCAGGGTAAGTCGTTGCGATGGGGCCCCTCCTTGCGTGTCCAGTCAGGATCGGACAACTGATTTTACGTCGCCCTATCCGGATGAGGGCGTCAATGGCACAAGCGCGATAACGATGAAGACAACGACGACAACAACAACAATCTCGACGACCTAGGTTACCGAGTTCATGCGGTTCCACTTACTAGACGCTAACTGCAGTGTCTTGTTGACTGTCTTCTCTCCATGTCGCTATATCATTTGTTTTCTGCGTGTGACTGTCTTTGCTCTGTGTTCTTGTGTGCGTGTGTGTGTGTGTGCATCTGTCTGCGTGTGTTTGTATGTGTGAGCATCAATGCGTCAATTGAAAACGGTCGATCGACGACCCGCTGATGTTGTGTCAAGCTCCGCGAAGGACAAGGCACGAAGGACTTCGCAAGGCAGGCGTGACTTTTCCGCTTCGTATTTTTGTTCTCCACTATCACCACCGTCCTAGTCGTTCTTGTTCAGCTCCGTCATTGCGGACGATTGAAAAAGAGTCTCCGACTACTCGCTCGGAGTTCCGACGACTACACTCGCTCTGTTACCAACTGTGGACCAACTGTGGATCAATGACCGACTAACCACCTCCTACATTGCACGCAATCCCTCCGCCAAAGCCACACACGGAGGGTGGGGAGGGATGTGGGGAATGGTGGTGGAGGCATTCCCGACAGTCAGTCTTGACGACCCAAACGGCTCATTTCGATACTAGGCGAGATCAATTCGAGTTGAGCGCGGCAGTACGCCGATCACGGTTAACGGCGAAAACATGCTGCTAACAACCATCAGCGCCCAACAGATAGTTTTCTTCCTTTCGTCGTCATCTCTCTCTCTCTCTCTCATTTCCCTCTCCCTCTCTATCTCTCTCTCCTAAACGCCTACGTATAGACATATATACAAAGGGGGAGAGAGAGAGAGGCAGTACGACTTAAAGATTATTTATATACGGGTATAGATATTTGCAGTAAAACTAGTGGATAAAATACTCGTAATTACTAATTTCCATATATATATGTATATATATATATATATATATATATATATATATATATATATATATGTCGGAAGAAGATTAATGCTTGCTACATGAGACAAGAGGGCGGGGGAATATTTACAGCAACATCTGTCATCAGATGTTCAGAGAGGGAATGCCGTCTCGGTGAGAGGCACCCTGGCTAGGTGGACCAGCCCAAGCCTGGACCTAACGCCTTGAGTTATGCCCCGAGCGGGCTGTGCACATGTTCTTACATCACAAATGTATAGCTCGATACACATAAATAATATATAATATATATATATATATATATATATCGTTTAGAGTAAGCGGCGATGCAAGATATACGGACTATAGGGGCGCACTTAGATATTACAACATTTTCTGCCCTTGGTACATTAAACATATGTCTCAAGGTGAGTTTCAACCACTTAGGGGACAACAAATAGTGTTAAATAAACTTAATATATGTATATACATATATATAGTGCAGGTATGTCTTGCCTAGAGGATTATCCAGAAGCCACCCTGCAAGAGGTGTGCGAAGCGGTGACACGTCTCAAGGAGAGAAAAGCACCGGACCGTGGCGGTGTTCTAGTCTCTCCGGTTAAGCCTCTAATGACGAAATACCCGGAGGCAGTAGCCGCCCCGGCGACTGAGACGTTCCGGACGGACTCACTCCCTGCAGCATGGAAAGCCGCAGACCTTGTCCTCATGCCCAAGGACCCCGGCTCCTACCGCCCCATCTGCCTACTCGGCTTTTTGGCTAAAGCATTTGAGTCCATCGTGAAGGCACGCCTCCGAGACTTCGCGAAGGGGAGCGACCTGCTGTCCGACGCCCAGTACGGATTCCGCAAGAGCCGCTCAACCATCAGCACCATAAAGCAAATCCAGACGCAGGTTGAACTCATCCGCGAGTACCCGCCCAGAGGACGGGACTTGTCCCTCATGATTTTATTGCATGTCAAGAACGCTTTTAACAGTCTACCGTGGAAAGTCATCCTAGAGACTCTTCATAGGAAAAGGTTTCCTTATATCTGCGGAAGCTCATATTAAATTAACTACATGATAGGACAATCCAGTACCACGGGTTCGTTTTTATTATGATTGCAGGGGTGCCACAAGGCTCCATACTTGGCCCCCTACTATAGATTATAACTGCTGCGGCTAAGGGCTCAACGTTAACCTCGTTGCCTACGCTGACGACCTCATCCTGACCGTTCAGGCTCGGACCGCGGACCTGCTGCAGAGCCGTGCGATCGAAGCACTCGCCGACGTCTGGATGCAAGAGGCTGGACTTGCCCTCACCCCAGCCAAAAGCGAGGCAATACTCTTGGCGGGCCGGAGAAAATGCTCTGCACTTCACCCCCATCTAGATTCTAGGAAATCGCACTCGTCAGCAACGTAAGGTACGTCACCCTTTTTTTTAAGCACGCGTCTCCGTGGTATCGATCACGTGCGACGGGTGACGGAGAAGGTAACGAAGACAGCCAATAACTTCGCACGTCTCATGCCCGATACACATGGTTCACGGCAGGTGAGAAGGCGAATTATTATGTCCGCGGCCGAGTCGGTGCCCTGTACAGAGCTCCGATCTGGCCCACCGACACACCAAAACTCAACGCGAACAGAACTCGCTTGCGTCGAGCCCAGAGGGTCGGACCTCTCAGGGTAATCGCAGCGTACGGGACGGTTAGCGCTGCGGCGATCATCATTTGTTCGATATCATTTGTTTTCTGCGTGTGTCTGCTTTGCTCTGTGTTCTTGTGTGCGTGTGTGTGTGCATCTGTCTGCGTGTGTTTGTATGTGTGAGCATCAATGCGTCAATTGAAAACGGTCGATCGACGACCCGCTGATGTTGTGTCAAGCTCCGCGAAGGACAAGGCACGAAGGACTTCGCAAGGCTGGCGTGACTTTTCCGCTTCGTATTTTTGTTCTCCACTATCATCACCGTCCTAGTCGTTCTTGTTCAGCTCCGTCATTGCGGACGATTGAAAAAGAGTCTCCGACTACTCGCTCGGAGTTCCGACGACTACACTCGCTCTGTTACCAACTGTGGACCAACTGTGGATCAATGACCGACTAACCACCTCCTACATTGCACGCAATCCCTCCGCCAAAGCCACACACGGAGGGTGGGGAGGGATGTGGGGAATGGTGGTGGAGGCATTCCCGACAGTCAGTCTTGACGACCCAAACGGCTCATTTCGATACTAGGCGAGATCAATTCGAGTTGAGCGCGGCAGTACGCCGATCACGGTTAACGGCGAAAACATGCTGCTAACAACCATCAGCGCCCACCAGATAGTTTTCTTCCTTTCGTCGTCATCTCTCTCTCGCTCTCTCATTT
The DNA here is from genome assembly GCA_003439945.1 of Dermanyssus gallinae. NCBI lineage: Eukaryota > Metazoa > Arthropoda > Arachnida > Mesostigmata > Dermanyssidae > Dermanyssus > Dermanyssus gallinae. Next base: position 37,681 of record QVRM01002504.1, on the reverse strand, counting down.
CCCTCTCCCTCTCTATCTCTCTCTCCTAAACGCCTACGTATAGACATATATACAAAGGGGGAGAGAGAGAGAGGCAGTACGACTTAAAGATAATTTATATACGGGTATAAATATTTGCAGTGAAACTAGTGGATAAAATACTCGTAATTACTAATTTCCATATATATATATATATTTATATATATATATATATATGTCGGAAGAAGATTGATGCTTGCTACATGAGACAAGAGGGCGGGGGAATATTTACAGCAACGTCTGTCATTAGATGTTCAGAGAGGGAATGCCGCTTCGGTGAGAGGCACCCTGGCTAGGTGGACCAGCCCAAGCCTGGACCTAACGCCTTGAGTTATGCCCCGAGCGGGCTGTGCACATGTTCTTACATCACAAATGTATAGCTCGATACACATAAATAATATATATATATATATACATATATAAATATATATATATATATATATATACATACATATATAAATATATATATATATATATACATACATATATAAATATATATATATATCGTTTAGAGTAAGCGGCGATGCAAGATATACGGACTATAGGGGCGCACTTAGATATTACAACATTTTCTGCCCTTGGTACATGAAACATATGTCTCAAGGTGAGTTTCAACCACTTAGGGGACAACAAATAGTGTTAAATAAACTTAATATATGTATATACATATATATAGTGCAGGTATGTCTTGCCTAGAGGATTATCCAGAAGCCACCCTGCAAGAGGTGTGCGAAGCGGTGACACGTCTCAAGGAGAGAAAAGCACCGGACCGTGGCGGTGTTCCAGTCTCTCCGGTTAAGCTTCTAATGACGGAATACCCGGAGGCAGTAGCCGCCCCGGCGACTGAGACGTTCCGGACGGACTCACTCCCTGCAGCATGGAAAGCCGCAGACCTTGTCCTCATGCCCAAGGACCCCGGCTCCTACCGCCCCATCTGCCTACTCGGCTTTTTGGCTAAAGCATTTGAGTCCATCGTGAAGGCACGCCTCCGAGACTTCGCGAAGGGGAGCGACCTGCTGTCCGACGCCCAGTACGGATTCCGCAAGAGCCGCTCAACCATCAGCACCATAAAGCAAATCCAGACGCAGGTTGAACTCATCCGCGAGTACCCGCCCAGAGGACGGGACTTGTCCCTCATGATTTTATTGCATGTCAAGAACGCTTTTAACAGTCTACCGTGGAAAGTCATCCTAGAGACTCTTCATAGGAAAAGGTTTCCTTATATCTGCGGAAGCTCATATTAAATTAACTACATGATAGGACAATCCAGTACCACGGGTCCGTTTTTATTATGATTGCAGGGGTGCCACAAGGCTCCATACTTGGCCCCCTACTATAGATTATAACTGCTGCGGCTAAGGGCTCAACGTTAACCTCGTTGCCTACGCTGACGACCTCATCCTGACCGTTCAGGCTCGGACCGCGGACCTGCTGCAGAGCCGTGCGATCGAAGCACTCGCCGACGTCTGGATGCAAGAGGCTGGACTTGCCCTCACCCCAGCCAAAAGCGAGGCAATACTCTTGGCGGGCCGGAGAAAATGCTCTGCACTTCACCCCCATCTAGATTCTAGGAAATCGCACTCGTCAGCAACGTAAGGTACGTCACCCTTTTTTTTAAGCACGCGTCTCCGTGGTATCGATCACGTGCGACGGGTGACGGAGAAGGTAACGAAGACAGCCAATAACTTCGCACGTCTCATGCCCGATACACATGGTCCACGGCAGGTGAGAAGGCGAATTATTATGTCCGCGGCCGAGTCGGTGCCCTGTACAGAGCTCCGATCTGGCCCACCGACACACCAAAACTCAACGCGAACAGAACTCGCTTGCGTCGAGCCCAGAGGGTCGGACCTCTCAGGGTAATCGCAGCGTACGGGACGGTTAGCGCTGCGGCGATCATCATTTGTTCGATATCATTTGTTTTCTGCGTGTGTCTGCTTTGCTCTGTGTTCTTGTGTGCGTGTGTGTGTGCATCTGTCTGCGTGTGTTTGTATGTGTGAGCATCAATGCGTCAATTGAAAACGGTCGATCGACGACCCGCTGATGTTGTGTCAAGCTCCGCGAAGGACAAGGCACGAAGGACTTCGCAAGGCTGGCGTGACTTTTCCGCTTCGTATTTTTGTTCTCCACTATCATCACCGTCCTAGTCGTTCTTGTTCAGCTCCGTCATTGCGGACGATTGAAAAAGAGTCTCCGACTACTCGCTCGGAGTTCCGACGACTACACTCGCTCTGTTACCAACTGTGGACCAACTGTGGATCAATGACCGACTAACCACCTCCTACATTGCACGCAATCCCTCCGCCAAAGCCACACACGGAGGGTGGGGAGGGATGTGGGGAATGGTGGTGGAGGCATTCCCGACAGTCAGTCTTGACGACCCAAACGGCTCATTTCGATACTAGGCGAGATCAATTCGAGTTGAGCGCGGCAGTACGCCGATCACGGTTAACGGCGAAAACATGCTGCTAACAACCATCAGCGCCCACCAGATAGCGCCCACCAGCGCCCACCTCTGCCACCAGTACCTCCACTTCCCAGCCTCTTCCCAGACTACCTGCTGTTTTAAAACAATCTAGATTAAATTACCACCCCAAAGTCTCCGCCGAACAGTTGGCATCACTTACCCCTGCGGATAAAAACGCGATAAAATGTTTATATTTTAATGCACGTTCGATAGGTAAAGATGATCGTACACAATTGCTCAGTTCATATACTGCCTTAAATGATATTAATATAGTGTTTATAACCGAAACCTGGTTAGGTGTAGGTGGCAAGCACGTAACCGATAGAGAACTGTCGTGTGATGATAGGTACTCAGTATTTCGATGTGATCGTGGCTCCCGAGGAGGGGGGGTTTGTATATTAATTCAAAACACGATGAAAGTTTGTGAACTAAGACTAGAGAGTGGCATCGAAGCTGTCGCGTTAGACGTATATTCCAAACATAGTTCCATCAGGGTTGCCTGTTATTATGCAACAAACGCCGGCACCCTTGCTGAACGCAAGAAACGCATGAAAACTGTATGTGATTCATTTGACTTAATTTGTGATACAACCAGTCCAATTTTAATTTCTGGAGATTTCAACCTTCCAAAAATACACTGGAAGGATATTACGCTTTTAGATTCGCAAACCATGGAGTCCACCTTTGTTAATGCCTGCATCACTAACGGCTTACACCAACAAATAGACGAGGTCACTCGCCCTCGACTATATTGCCATGGTGCTGAGGCTGCGCAGGCCAGTTCCAATGATGAAATAGATAACACATTCGCCACTGTAGGTAATGCCAAGAATCACTTCGCTACTCAATGTAATGACACTAACATAAATAATAATTTCAGTAAACTATCCAGTCACACCAATAGTAATGGTAATAGATATAGTAATGACAGTCATGCAACTAGTCACATTGATAGTAATGGTAACCTTAGTAGTGTTAGCCAATTAGCTACTAGTGTTACTAATAGTTGTATTGTCACTGATGAAAGAATCTTAGGTATCTCCGACGATGACGACGACAATCTGGGCTCTATTATTGATTTAGTTTTAACCTCAGACCCGTCCATCATTGAAGATATACGAGTATTTCAGTCGCCAATTCCATCCGACCACAATGCCATTTCGTTTTCTATTTTATTTGATGCTAATTATCCTACGGTAGACGAGGGAGGTTATAATTTCTGGAAGGGGGACTATGAAATAATCCGCTGTAGGCTTGCTTGTATAAACTGGAGGAACTTGTTTTTAAATTGCGATACCGTTGACTCGATGTATGATAGCTTTGTATACCAGATACATTCACTAATTGAAGAGTTTGTACCTAAACGAAATGGCAAGTCAAAAAATAATGCAAATTTACGTAAATATGTCACCAATCTAGAACGGTTGATTGACCAGGAGCCAAATGTGCAGTATGAAAAAAAGTTAAGGAAGGCGACTAGAAGACTTCGTATAATGGAAGAAGCCAGTCTTGATTTTAAAAACACAAAGTCGTTTTTTAGATATGCAAATAAGCGATTAAAAGGAAAAGAAAACATTGCGGCTTTAAATATAGATCAGACGGTCCTCGTAGACGACGCTTCTAAAGCAAATGCATTTAAGGACTTCTTCTCGTCGGTTTATGTTGCCCAAGGGAGTTCAGTTCCCGAAGGTGTTTCCAACGACGTGGTCTCGAAAGATAGTTGTCCATACTTGGAAATATCAGAATATAATATTCTTTCTAAAATCAAACAACTACCCACAAAATGCAGCTTTACTCCTGATTTAATCCCACCCATATTTTATAAAAATGTAGCGTCTGCGATAACTGAACCCCTTTTCTTGATATTCAGTAGGTCTTATGAGGATGGCATTGTGCCAAAACATTTTCGGCAATCAGTCGTAACCCCTGTGCATAAGAAGGGTCTAAGGTCAAATGTAGATAATTACAGACCTGTAGCTCAATCATCTATCGCATGTATCATCTTTGAGAAACTGCTAGTGGACCACATTTTTAATTTTTTTCAATCTAAATGCTTGCTGGATGAGAATCAACATGGTTTTACTAAAGGCAAATCCACGGCAACTCAACTCGTCGAAATGACTCAAGATTGGGCTGTTATGATAAACAATAGGCTGGCCTTTGATTGTATATATTTTGATTTCTCGAAGGCATTTGATAGAGTAAACCATGTAAAACTTGTACAAAAGCTTAGGTACTTGGATGTAGATACTCGCTCTATATCATGGATTGCTAGTTATCTTACCCGTAGAGAGTTCTGCGTTCGCGTAAACAATAGCTTTAGTGAGTCGGGCACGTGCCCCTCAGGTGTTCCTCAGGGATCAAGCCTCGGGCCACTTTTATTTTGCACATTTGTTTTAGATCTTAGAAACGTTATTCCTGAGTCGATAACTTATAAGCTTTATGCTGATGATTTGAAACTATACGGACCTTCCAACACCGCTAGCGAAAGGCAAGTACTACAGAGTACGATTGAAGCGGTTTCTAAGTGGTGTGTGGATAATGAAATGCTTATATCAGTGCCAAAATGTGCTGTATTGTGTTTAAAAGAAGCCCATAACTACACGCTACATGGGGAGGCTATCCCTATTTTAAATTGTATTAGGGACCTAGGGGTTGCGGTGACACCGCAACTGGATTTTAGCACCCATATTACACAAGTCATCCGATCAGCTAATCTTATATCTAATACCATATTTCGTTGTTTCATAATTAATGATTACAATTTTTACATGAGGCTTTATAATAGTTTGGTTGTACCTAAGTTTCTCTATTGCTGTGAGGTTTGGCGGCCTTACTTAGATAAACACATTGAAGCAATGGAAAGTGTACAGAGGAGATTCCTTCGTCGTGTCTCGTTAAGGTGTAACGTTGCCCGAAATTCTATTGTGATAAGCCCTATTCGGGAACTTCAGTCCAGAGCGGATTATCGCATGTTCAATCGTATTATAAACTCATCAAATAAGTCAAATTATTTTAGCATTCGGTTGAACAATCTTAGAAGCGGTAACACCATCTCGTCGAAACAAATTGCCAAGACAGATCGTGTAAATAACATGTTTTCGTGGCGGATGGCGAGGGCAATGAGAACTTACAGCACTAACAGTGCAAATGTCGCCACACAAGTAAACTGACTATTGTATGTATCTAGGTAACGGTTTCTAAAATGTAAATATTGTCCCCCCTTTGACTAAATAAAGGTGCATTTGATTTGATTTGATTTGATTTGATAGTTTCTTCCTTTCGTCGTCATCTCTCTCTCCCTCTCTCATTTCCCTCTCCCTCTCTATCTCTCTCTCCTAAACGCCTACGTATAGACATATATACAAAGGGGGAGAGAGAGAGAGGCAGTACGACTTAAAGATTATTTATATACGGGTATAGATATTTGCAGTAAAACTAGTGGATAAAATACTCGTAATTACTAATTTCCATATATATATATGTATATATATATATATATATATATATATATATATATATATATATATATATATATATATATATATATATATATATATATATATATATATATATATATATATATGTCGGAAGAAGACTAATGCTTGCTACATGAGACAAGAGGGCGGGGGAATATTTACAGCAACATCTGTCATCAGATGTTCAGAGAGGGAATGCCGCTTCGGTGAGAGGCACCCTGGCTAGGTGGACCAGCCCAAGCATGGACCTAACGCCTTGAGTTATGGCCCGAGCGGGCTGTGCACATGTTCGAGACGTTCCGGACGGACTCACTCCCTGCAGCATGGAAAGCCGCAGACCTTGTCCTCATGCCCAAGGACCCCGGCTTCTACCGCCCCATCTGCCTGCTCGGCTTTTTGGCTAAAGCATTTGAGTCCATCGTGAAGGCACGCCTCCGAGACTTCGCGAAGGGGAGCGACCTGCTGTCCGACGCCCAGTACGGATTCCGCAAGAGCCGCTCAACCATCAGCACCATAAAGCAAATCCAGACGCAGGTTGAACTCCTCCGCGAGTACCCGCCCAGAAGACGGGACTTGTTCCTCATGATTTTATTGCATGTCAAGAACGCTTTTAACAGTCTACCGTGGAAAGTCATCCTGGAGACTCTTCGTAGGAAAAAGTTTCCTTATATCTGCGGAAGCTCATATTAAATTAACTACATGATAGGACAATCCAGTATCACGGATCCTATTTTATTATGATTGCAAGGGTGCCACAAGGCTCCATACTTGCCCCCTACTATAGATTATAACTGCTGCGGCTAAGGGCTCAACGTTAACCTCGTTGCCTACGCTGGCGACCTCACCCTGACCGTTCAGGCTCGGACCGCAGACCTACTGCAGAGCCGTGCGACCGAAGCACTCGCCGACGTCTGGATGCAAGAGGCGGGACTTGCCCTCACCCCAGCCAAAAGCGAGTCGATACTCTTGGCGGGCCGGAGAAAATGCTCTGCACTTCACCCCCATCTAGATTCTAGGAAATCGCACTCGTCAGCAACGTAAGGTACGTCACCCTTGACAGGCGTCTCCGTGGCATTGATCACGTGCGGCGGATGACGGAGAAGGTAACGAAGACAGCCAATAACTTCGCACGTCTCATGCCCGATACATATGATCCACGGCAGGTGAGAAGGCGAATTATTATGTCCGCGGCCGAGTCGGTGCCCTGTACAGAGCTCCGATCTGGCCCACCGACACACCAAACCTCAACGCGAACAAACTCGCTTGCGTCGAGCCCAGAGGGTCGGAGCTCTCAGGGTAATCGCAGCGTACGGGACGGTTAGCGCTGCGATGACTTTTGTCCTAGCCGACACGATTCCCTCCTCCCGGGATCTGAAGGCAGCTGAGCGCCGCCGCCTATGGGACAACTCAGGCCTAAAAAAAACAAGGAGTGTCAGCGCACAGTCGACCTCTGACTTACATTCTACACAACCCAGGTTCTCACAGGTCATTGTGATTTCCAGTCATACCTGTTTAGGATCGGGAAGATCCCTAGCTCCACGTGCGTTCACTGCAGCGAAGGACTCTACGACACCCCGGAGCACACCGCCTATGCTGGGTGTCCATCATAGGCGGACCAGCGCGCAAGCCTAGTGGAGTTTTTAAAGAACAAGCAAGGATTTTCTCGTAGCTTGTAAACAATACAACGCTAACACCAACAAAATAATTGTCGACAATTAACATATATATACATATATATATATATATATATTACTTTAGAGTGTAGTACAACTCGGCGAAAAAATATTTTTTGTCAATGGAACAAGGAAACGGAAATTATCTGCCATTGCGAGAGCCCCGGCCACTCTATCGTTAAACCAATTATACCTGTGTATTTGAAGGAAAATGTGTTGTTTGTTGAATTGCATTCTACGTTAGATCAAAGCAGAACGTTCTCTTGAGGATCGTTCTAAAAAAACGCAATTATTTGCAAGTCTTATATTTTGGCTTTAACGCTCAATTAGCATTTTTTACCAGAAAAACCTATATATATATATATATATATATATATATATATAATGTTTGTACTGCAGTGTCCGCGTAAGAATACTACCAAGAAAACACCTCACCTTACTTGAAGGTCGGCAAAAACATTCTTCCTGCTATCTCTTCCTCTTCCCCTTCTTTTTATTCTTCATCTTCTGCAGCTGGAATCTACATAATGAGCGGCGATGCCGTGCGTGCGAGGGCCGAAGGCATAACAACAGAATTAGCCCTATCAGAGCGCGCACTTGTAGTCGTATCCGTAGTAGTAGTAGTAGTCGTCGTCGTCGTCGTCGTTGCGGAACTTGCTGTGGTTGTTGTTGTTGCTGTTGTAGCAGAAGCAGCAGCAACAACAAAAGTAGCAGTTAGTAATCGTGTCTAAACTTAGACGCCAGGCTCAGCAGAGAGAAAGATAAAAAAGGAAAGAGAGAGAGAGAGAGTGAGAGCAGGACGAAGAAGGCAGATGCAGGTGCGTATGCACCACCAACCAATAAGATAGGTACGTTGCGTGTGTTGCGAGAAACGAGTAAAGTTCGGATGCCGGTCGCATCATCACCATTTAGATGGCCGTTTCCCTTTTCTTTCTTCTTCTGCTTCTTCTGGCAGTCAGTGCCCGTGTTGGCCGAGTTGAGGCCGAGAGACAAGGCCGGTCTCTCTATCAGATCAAAACGACCGGCGTACAGCGTCACGGCACAACTGCCGTTGTCGTTGCCACATGGTGTAGGTGGTTGCAGTATATCGTTTGGTGGCCTAATTTCGCCGAATGATTTCCTCTTGGATTCCTCCTTGTTCTATATCTTTGTCCTTCTGTATGTCTGTCTGTCTTTCTTTCCTTTCTTTGTTTTCTTCTTTGTTTCTAGTTTTTGCCGTCAGGCTTTTCGTGTTTCAGTTCGGCAGCTGACCACAGTCCACACACAGTACAATGCTGATTACACTAGAATGTTGATGATGATGATGATGATAATGATTACCTCCACACGCTCACTGTTTGTTGATTGTGTAGAGTACGGACGGACGAAGGGGCCGGCGAGCGGAAGGAATAAATAAACCAACTAACGGACCGACTGGCTGGCTGACTAACTAACAAGCTAGCTAGCTAAATGACACTGTTTGAAACGAAACAAAAATAAATACCCACCACCTATCAAGAGCTGCAACAGAAGCGCACGGAAACCACCGGTACAAAGTAGTAGCCAAAGCAACAACAGACACACAAAGTACAGACAGAATGCACCGAACTACTAGCAATAGAGTGATCTCGGCCTCAGTAGCAACAGCCTCTGTTGATCTAGGCAGCGCCGGCCGACCAGCCCGCTGGCTGGCTGGCTGATACAAACAGCGATCCGATCACGCTTGCATAGTCGAGCCGGATCTGCATAACATCTAGCCTACGAGTTCCCTACTTGCCGGCCACGTTCGTTTCGATCCTTCGTTCCGATGAATATCAGCAACGCTATCTATCGGCTAACTATCGACTCACTCACTCACTAACGCGCCAGCCACTAACATGTGCACACCTATGATACCTGCCGTACATCTGCCCACTCGCGCACGCGGCTAGCTACACGGCCACAAATACACAGGCACATACGTACACTGCGTACGCAGACGAATGTACGCAAACATACGCCTATGGCCGCCCCAGTTTTCGCCATTGCTGTTCTTGTTGTCATCATCGCCCCCCGCCCGGTGCCCCCATCGTCGTCAAGGCCACCCCTGCCGGTGCCCCCGGTGTCTTCATGGCCACCCCGCCATTGACACCCGCCGCCAATAAATATATAAAAAAAAACTTTATATTTTCAAAATTTTGTCAGTTGATTCACTTTTCATGAGAAGCCTTTCTATTTTGAGTCTTATTTGAGATTCATTCTTTCACGAGAAACCTTTATATTTTAAATGTCATTACCGTACAATTCACAATAATTGTAATCCCATATATTTTGACTCCCAGCAAATGTGTGAACTAGAGGCATTAGGTTCAGGCTAGTCCACCTTGCCAGAATCTCTATCACAGGAGGCATTCCCCGTCAGAACATCTAATGACAGTTGTTGCCATAAATATTCCTCCGTCCTACTGTCTCCTGTAGCATGCGTCAGCCTTCTCTCGACATCGCTGAGCAGTTTCAGTTAGCAGCCCAGCCGCTCCTCCAAAATAGTGCAAGCCTGCCATTTTTTTTTCAATTCAAAGTGCTCCTTTATTGTTTTTAAAGGGTAGATAATTATATACATAATTATCACGAAAATAATGTTTTCAATATATACAATGCACAATATAAGATGCACAAAGAACAATTTACCATGTAATATGTCGGAATAGTACCTATGCATAATATATATAATTGTTGTTGTTACCACCACCAATAAACCATGTTTGAATTGAATTGAATTGTACAGTATATAATATTATATCACTAGTTCATGGTTCTCAACATTCTCACCATGCGCCACGAAAACATATTGTTGATTCGGTCAGATCGTGCAACTATTCTCGACGATATGGTTTGAGTACTGCGCAGATTGTTTTTGCAAATATAAAAAGAAAGGAAGTCTATTCGACTGAGAGATTCGTGCGTACATTTTGAAATTTGCTCTCGAGTGTCGTTCTGATATAGGTACTACGTCGAGACTGCCGCGCCCTACCTTACATCTCAATGCAACACGTTGAAGGAATTTAGACTGAACTTTTTTAATTGCATCAATATGTTTCTTCAAATACGGCCGCCAGACTTCACAGCTGTAGATGAATTTGGGAATTACAAGATTATTATAAAGGCAGATAAAGAACAATGGGCATTTGATAATAAAACAACAAAATAGCATATTACAAATAAGACTAGCAGATTGAATAGTTTGCGTAATGTGAATGATAAAATCTAGCTCCGGTGTTACCGTTACCCCAAGATCGCAAATGCTGTTTACTCCGAGTATCTCTTGTCCATCAAGTGTATAAACGTGGTCTTCCTTCAGACACACAACGGCGCCTTTAGGGACCGAAATTATCATATTATTTTTGGCGCAGCAGTCGGAGATGGAGTCAATTGTTTTTTGTAATATCGCCCTCTTGGCTTTTGTGCTACATGGCCGATAATGTTTCACATCATCTGCGTAGAGTTTGTGCTTTAGTGTTTCGGGTAAAACGTTTTTAAGATCTAAGATTAATATACAGAATCAAAGTGGGCCTAGACATGATCCCTGAGGCACACCCGAAGAACACACCCCATACCGACTAAAACTGTTGTTGACCCGCACACAAAACCTCCGATTCGTTAGATAACTTGATATCCATAAAACGGTGTGCTTGTCTATATTTAAGTCAATTAATTTCTGTAAAAGTTTTAAATGGTTTACTCTGTTAAATGCTTAGAAAAATCAAAGTAAATGCAATCAAATGCTTTCTTTGTCTTAATATAAATGGCCCAATCTTGAACCATTTCAACTAGTTGCGTTGCTGTGGATTTGCCTTTAGTAAAGCCATGTTGCTGCTCGTCAAGCACTCCTTCAGACTGCATGAAGTGAAATATATGATCCACAAGTAATTTGTCAAATAATATACACGCTATTGATAATTATGCCACATGTCTATAGTTATCAACATTCACTTGGATCCCTTTTTATGTACAGGCATAATTACAGATTGTCGAAAAAAATCAGGCACAACAGCATCTTCGTAGGACCTAGCATAAAGTATTGAGGGTGGTTCAGTTATAACATGTGCCACTTTTTTATAAAATAATGGAGGGAAACAATCTGGGGTGAGGCTACATTTAGATAGGAGTTGATTTATGTTCTTTAATATATTATGTTCCGACACAAAAAAATACGGACACCTTGATGACGTTGGCGGGGGGAAAGTAATTTCTTTCGTTGGACGACCTACTTGGGCCACGTAAACAAAGGAAAATAAATTTATAAAGCATCCGCTTTGAAGATATCATCAGTGATAACCGCATTACCTGTTTTAAGTGCCGTTATATCCTCTATTCCCTTTAGGCGCTTATTGGTATACCTAAAAAAGGACTTAGAATCTTTAAAATCGAGATTAGATTCTTCCAATACCCGAAGTCTTCTGCTTGCCTTACGCACTTTGGTCGCATACCGCGGACTCGCATCTTTTTCAATAAGTGATTCTAGACTAGATATATATTCACGATCACCTCTGCAATGTGGCGGCGTGGTCTAGGGGACTAGTGCGCTAGTCATGGTTGTCATCTACCGGGGTGTCGCCGGTTCGATCCCCGTTGTTGGTCGAATTTTCTTTGAGCGATGCTCATTGAGAATAGATGATAAACCATACCGCTGAGAGTCAGCGGCCATGCTGCCACAAGGACTGTTGGGAAAACGCTAGATATCTTAACATGTCCGGCCCTCGGTGCATTGAAGATATACGCCAGGTTAAGTGCCAAGCCCGTAGGGGACGGAGGATAGTCTAGAATTAAAAACAACCTCCTTAAAAATGTTTTTAATTCTAGATCACCTCTGCAACAAAAGGAACGACTGCCACCTCTGCAGCAAAAGCAACGACTACCTCTCGACATCTCTGAACAGCTCCGATTTCCAGACTATTTATCTGCAACAGCAATAACTCCTTAAGTGAGTAATTTTCAATTTCGTACTTCCGAATACCTCGTGTAGCAGACGGCAATTCAAACCGCCGCGTACAACAATTCAAATTCTCACGCATTAGCTAACTAAAAAATGGCGGTATTCAAGCGCGAAAGCGCGACAGGTGCCACCCCCTCCCTATTTCTTCCCACTAGCGTTGTCCACGCTCTCCGAGATGGCCCCGCGTCCGGTGACGAGAAACTTACTAGCATGCTTGTGAAAACATAGAGACCAATTAAGAACCTGGCAGGCGTAACTCTCGCGCACAAGACCGACGAGCCTCCTATCGAAACAGACTAAAGAACCGCCGTCCCTACCAGTACTAAAACCTGAGAAAGCAACACTCCTAAGTAAAGCTATGGACACTTAGAACGAAAATAATTCTGTCTTCCTTAACAGGAAAGCCAGTGTCACCCCTGAGCCGAGATCAATCCTCGCGCTTACTAGTCCTGAGCGAAAGAAGTTACCTCCGCCTAAGTGTGTAGACCAGAGAGACCTATAGCTTTTACTGACGGCAGTGTCTGGGTATAAAACCTAGTCACCAAACACCGGACTGTACACACACACTAATGCTTAAAGCGGTACGAACTAAAAGTACTGAGCAGTACGAAAGAAGGTTTCACCACCCACGAGAGCAAATTTACAGACCGCAGAGACAAACGCCAACCCACTTTCAGGTCTCTCCCGTCTCTGACCGCCAGAGGAATTATAACTGCAGAGACACAAGGTCCCCCTCCTCAAAGAAGAACTAACTAATAAACAATGCGCATACTTCATGCAAAAAAAATGGCCAGCGTGCACCTAAACTGCCACCAGCCTCAAAAAGACAAACATCCTAGGTGACAAGGCTCCAACAAGAGTTGTATTGCTATCGACAGAGACGATTGCCTCATCGAGCGGCTCTCGTTGCCATTACCAAGATTGCAAGATGCATAGCCAGCGCTCAGCGAAAGGCAGAGTATTTCTCTACAAAATTAGGATATCCTGACAATCGAGGGGGTTGTGTCTGCGTAGCACCCGCAGCATCCGCAGTAGACAGCATTATGATAAATGCCGTATTCTTGACACATGCGTGAGACATGAGAGTGAGGTGGATTAACCGTTTGTGTCAAAGCTTAGAGTTTTTGAGTGATGGCCCGAGACCAGTCCAGGCAAACACCGTAATCACGGCCAAACGCATCAACCAGGTTAGCGACCTAGTGAGAAGTGATCGGCGTGTCACAATGCGAATGTTGGCACTGATGGTGGTGGCCGGCGTTGGGACAGTGAGGATAATTGTGAACGACAGGTTGGGTTACCGGAAGGTGTGCGCGCAGTGGATGCCGAAGAAGCTCAGGGAATCGCAAAAGGGGCTCGTGCAGGGCTGACACTAAAACGTCTTCTCCGGTATATTGAACACCCTGCTTTTTTGGAATGGATCGTCCCCGGTAGAGAGAGAGTTGGTGCCATCAGTTTATCAAGATTTCCGCAGGAATTCTGAGAACAGGGAATCCTTCGGCTCGTGAAATAATGGGATAGTTGAGCTCATCCTTTGGTGTAAACAATTTCAATCATACTCACAGTGCCATTTCGTATCTTTTTATCTCAACACTTTTATATATATATATATATATATATATATATATATAGTTGTGTTTATGTATGTGCGCATAGTTCAAAAAGTTCTGATACATTTTTTAAAAGTATATTGTTTTAATTTCATTTTCTTCGGGATCGACTGTGAATGTTTCTATATCTGCTCTATAGTAGTCATTTTGTAGCGGCGGTGACTTAGGCGACTACCGTACCGCTTCAAACGGGGCGTTGCCACGGCAACCATGATTAGCAAAATAATCGCAAGTTCAACCCGGCCTTGCTGGTTGTATTTGTTGGACGTGACTGTCATTGCCCTGCTGCTGCATACATCTGCTGGAGAAAGCCTGTACAAATCCAGTAACGAAAAATCGATGATGATAGATGCATTTAGACGATATCGTGCCACAGGAAACTAGCCCATTACGAGGGTCTAACATTTAATTGTCAGAACGTTTTAAAAATCTCGAAACGTCGTCTCTTTAATTTTGTTAGTACAGTAACAGGATAAGTCGTACAAAGCCAATTCCGGCAAAAGTCGAGTCCGGGGGCGTAATGCATTCGCGTGCGCCTCGCGACCGGAGGAGACACATAGATGCACAAGTTCGTTGTACATTTGTATTTATGGGGTCCGTCTTACGAAGCGATGCAAAAGCAGTCCCGTGGACGTTAAATGTTGGCTGATGGTCAGCCCGAAAATTAAAGTAGGTCCGGCAAATAGGTGGGTTGCGGAAATACAAAAATAAAATTTTTCATCTAATAATCAGAAATCAATCGAAAATTCATGAGTTATTAGGTAAGCCAAAAAGTTCGTCGGCTTTCTGGGACCACATTTTTGAAATTACCGCGCTCTGCAGCAGGGTCGCCTGAGAGTGCGGTTGGGTGTTTACATTCAGGAGCAGACCCGTGGCGGCGCGACGGTATACCGGTTCCAACTTTACCGTTTCGTTTGCGGAATTGGCAGCTGTTTGCAATGGAGGACAAAAATACGCATTTTCGACACATTATGTTGTTCTCCTACCGTGAAGGCATAAGTGCAGCGCAAACAACCCGGAGGATATGTGCAGTCTACGGCGAAAACGCAGTACACAAACCCACAGTCGAAAAGCGATTCGCCCGTTTCAAAGCTGGAAACTTCAATCTCGAAGATGAACCGAGGTCAGGACGAACCAATGTTGTGGAGACCGACGAAGTCATAAGCCTGGTTACTTCGAACCCAGGTTTGACCATAAAAGAAATTGAAGATGTAACGGGAGTCTCCCACGGAACCGTTTGGAATCGCCTCCATGATGCAGGTTTCTCGTGCAAGCGGAATATCTGGCTACCACACGACCTCAATGATAGGCAGCTTGAAGGGCGAGTCGATACCTGTCACGCACTCCTCCGGAAGAACTCGAATGAGCCATTTCTGAGGAGATTGATAACCGGCGATGAAAAATGGATACTCTACAGAAACGTAACACAGAAAAGAAGTTGGGTCCCCAGAGGTTCTCAGGCCGCAGCTATCCCTAAACCCGAAATTCATCAGAAGAAAGTTATGCTGTGCTGCTGGTGGGACTGTAAGGGCGTCGTGTATTTTGAGCTGCTTCCAATGGGTCAGACGATCAACTCCGTCGTCTACTGCAGACAACTCGAAGATTTGACGGCTGCAGTAGCAACGAAGCGCCCGGAATTGTCAAACAGGTGGGGCGTCACTTTTCAACATGATAAGGCGACACCACACAAAAGTTTGGCCACCCGGCAAAAATTGGCGGAGTTTGACTGGGATGTGCTGCCGCACCCAGCTTATAGTCCCGACCTCGCACCATCTGATTACCACTTGTTCAGGTCTCTCCAGAACTCCCTTGATGGCACAACATTTGAATCTTTGGAGGCTATAAAAAATCACCTCACTCAGTATTTCGACGAGAAGGACAAGACGTTCTGGGAGAAAGGAATCATGGATCTACCGAGGCGATGGGCGAAGGTTATCGAACAAAACGGTCAATATATCATTGAATAAAAATACTGTTGTCTGCATAAATAAGGCTCTTTAAAATCGGGTAAAAAAGCCGACGAACTTTTTGACTTACCTAATACTTACCCCGAGTTCAGACCCCCTTACGTTGTACGTTCTCGCTCAATTTTTTTTAAATTTGCGTGGCAAAAATTCGTGGAAGATGATTCTCTTGTCGTCGAAAAAGACAGTCAAAATAACCTTGGTATTCGATCTGCTCTGTCTGAGTTTCTTCAATAAAATTCTCTCCTTGAAAGCTTCATTGAGAGGCTTGGGCTTGAGTCGAGGTCGTAACTAAATACCCATGACTCATCTGCAACTCTGAAACAATTCAAGACATTCTGCTGCCACCTGAAGATTTAATTCGGACACTTTTTCCGACAAGCTTTGCTGGAAATTCGATATTTTGGAAACGAACTTTGCTGCCAGTCTTCTGGCGCATAAAATATTGAACAAAACTGTTGCAACAGATCCATAAGATACCTCCTGCAATCTCCTTAATAGTAATTAGGCAATTGTTGAGAACGATATCACACACCTTTTCAACGATTTCTTCTGTTCTTGACGTGGAAGGCCTCCGCAAACGAAGGTCGTCTTTGGTCTCTAACGGCAGTCTCTCAATATCAACGTTACCACGTATACACAGTAATTCGAGACACTGCTTCATCACCATAGCGGCTAGTAACATTTCGACCACTTTAGAGCATATTATTTGATTTTTAACACAGAACTAAATGCAGATTCGTTGCTTCTCTGTTTCGGCTCCTTCGAAGAGCGCGAAAATTGAATGAATAGCGCTTCTAAGTAAAATTAATCGGAAGATATTGCTAGTTTCGGTCTGGCGGTAAAATTCAAAACGCTAGAACTTGCTGATCCATCCTCGTATATAATTAAATGTATGCAGTAAATATACATGAATTAGACGCAGCTCATTACGACAGTACTGCGTAGTGGTTCATTAATGGTATCTGTCGTCATTCCCGAGACATAATAAAAACAAAGTTTTTGTTTTACAATTCAGATTTACTAGACATAACACGGAGACGCGAACAAAACTGAATACGCAGATCTAAGACTAACTTAGAAAAACGAGATATTTTAAGCTATCTACTCTTGCTACGATTTTTATCAGAATGTTAACACTTTATTGGAAGTACTGCTACCATCATAGTTATTCGCATTGGTGAACCGCTTGCAAACGGACGGACAGGGAATTCATGCTCATGGTCATCATGTTCGTAGTGGCTGTGCCTGCGACGGCCCAGCCTTACTTTTCCTGACCCTCTATCTATTTACCTCCTCTCTTTTTTCTATCTTTCCTTTCTCGTGCTGTCTCTCTATCTCTTATCAATATTTCCCGCAGCGGATTTGCTGATTCGTTTCCTTTTACTTCAAGTGCACGCACTCCAACGGCAGTGGCGGAGCGGGTGCCTATATTCCCGCTGACCCTTCACCCCCAACGTCGGGTGGGTGACTCCTCCTCCTCCTCCCAGACTGATTCGTGGTTTCCCGCAGCTCTGCGAGCCTCACCCCTTCAACAACCAACCGGCCCTTAGCTACACCCGATTGTACTCATTCCAATATATTCATGACGTGGTGTCCGGACTTTTATAAAGTGCCGCCGCACTGCGGTTCTTTGCGCGCGGTGCAGGCCGAGCGAATTACTGCCGACCGCGCGATCGCTTTCCTAGGCTTAGACTCCAACTCGGGCTCAGTCAGGCACCGAGTCGGGCTCAGTTGCAGGCTCGGCTATGCAAGCAGCCTAACAACACGACCTTGACGTGCGCCGTGTGTACAAATAGGCTCTCCGCAAGCGCCTACACGAGCCGGAGGGCCGGCCGGCCGCCTACAATGAGGCCTCCGACTGAAGAGTGTGCAAGATGCGACTGTGAGACTATAGCGACGCAGTCTCTCTCTCTCTCTGCAATGAGACGATACCACGTTAACAACGTGAAATGACAAAGTCGAGCACGTGGAGGAAAAGCACATGAGCGAGTGAGAAAGATAGTGTGAGCCCAAATAGGGAGACTCGCGGCCGCCCATCACAGATAGATGCCTCCGTGTGCATCGGTCAGAGTTTTCGGAAAACTGTAACGTACAGCAAGGACAACACGACGAACAGTGTTCTCCGTTATTCGTCCGGCCGCGCCGACAGACGCCGCTGTCGCCGACGGGTTTGCGCCTGCCTGGGAACCACCTCATCGCGTCGTTCATCGAGTGGAAGAGGAATGGTGGGTGCCAAGGCGAGCGACGAAGCTGTACGTCCGGCCGTCCGTCCGTCCGCCTAAACGTACGTATCTTTGTGTGCGTGTATGCGTATGTATATATGGATGTGCGCAAGTGTGTGCAATCGGCCTTCGCCTTTATATACAGGAGTGCACAAGCGGAGGAAGGAGGGAGGGAGAAGAAGAGAGGGGCGAGAGGTAAACAGGCGATGCCTTTGCTGGGTATACTGCTGAGCTTCACACGACATCGTCGACGACAACCACAATGATGTGTGTGATGATGTGTGGGGGGGGGGTAGTGATGATTATGATGATGGTGTTGATGATGCGCCCAGCAAGCTACATGGTAAAGCAAAAACGTGCCCGTGCATGTTCGTCGCTTCTCCTGAAGAGCGGCGAGCCCGCTCGGCTGCTAACAACAACCCCCCGCCGCTGCTGCCGCCGATGCCGACAACCACGTGGATGCTGAGAAGGACAAGGACGAGTACGTTGATGATGATGATGATGGCGGCAGCAGCGAAAGGAGAGATTCACCGCCTCCGTTCCCAGCCGCAGGGAGGGGGGGGGGAGGCGGGGACGAAACGGGAACCCCCAACCCCTTTCCCCGTCAGCCGGGCAGTCAACCCCGTAGTGGGTGGTGGCGGCAAGTGAATCTCCTATATATGCAGAGGCATGGATATGGGAAACTGACGCGTACCGACGGGTATCATCACACTGCGTGACCGCGGGTGCGTGCGCCCGAAGCAGCGAGGTCGTGGATGGCTGATAAGCCGTCACACGAAAAAGAGGCCAAAGCTCTCGTAGGAGACGGCGCACGTACGAATACACGGGGTCGTGCGCAGTGCAGGGACACCGTAGCGCGCCATGGCGGCCTGTTGATGCTTGCGCGCTTCTGCCCATCCATGGGCCTCTTCCTCTATCCGCGTGCATCTCCTTCCCATTTCTTAGTTTGTCTATTTGACCTTGTTTTTCTTCTCCTTAGAGAAGTGGAATAGAATCGAACAGAATCTAAACACACCGCGCGCCGCTGCTCTCAATACACGTCTTGTTTCGGAAGTGAGAGCGAAATTACTACAAATTGTGACACTTTTGTGACTCTTCTATTCGGTACAGCAACTTGCGGCGGAGACACACCTTAGATAGATACCTTTATTTTTTTCGCCGGACATACAAAAATCAGTTCAAACCACCAGCCGGTGCCATCCGCTAGGTACTCATCTTGCTCAAAGGTCGCGAACGGCTTGATGAAGACAGCATATGCAGCGGCAAGCAGCAGCAACCACAACGACAGCCGGGTGCACACCTTGTGAGCCTGCACGTACATTATTTTGGTATAAACTAATTGTATCCTTTTAATGGGCAACCTGCCGCTAAGATAGATGTTAGCTCTCATTTGCTAAGCTGACAGAACAGGCTCAATGAAACACTTGCTTGTCAGGACATATGGCACGCATCTTATGCTTACCTTTAGCAACCCTCGGAGATCTAGTCTCACCCAAGTCTTAAGATATCTACTATCTGTTCAATTATATGGTCTAACATGGATTGTCTGAATACACGCCGGTTTGCAAAAAGGTTTTGCAATTCTCATCCTGCTAGAGTCACCTCTGGAGGTGTACTAAATAAGAAAACTCAAATTCAGTTATGTGCAGTTTAATTGGATACTCGTAATCTACCTCATTTGTGTAAACACGTAATGGTGGTGTAAGTACGCACGTAAGTTTTGTTGCTTGTTACTCATCACACTTACGTAGACAGGTATATATTAAAGATAATTTTGTACCCACCATGGAGGCGACTTGCTACAACATCTACTTTAGTAAACTAAATATATATATATATATATATATATATATATAGGGTGTTCGTAACTTAAGTAGGTAATTAAAGAAGGTAAAACTTGCTCAGAAATTATTTTCCTAATGGAATGAGAGGGAGGGAGGATATCTTGTTCAGGACTAACAAGACTGAGACTGAAATTAGCGCATCCTGCGGTTCATCCCCAACAGTTCTTGTGGCAGTATGGTCGCCAGCTCCCAGTGGTATGGCTTATCATTTAGTCTCAATGAGCACTGGTAAAATAAAATTCGATCAATAAGAGGGCTCGAACCGGCGTCACCCGGTAAATGCCGGCCATGATGAGCGCACTAGCCCTATAGACCACGGCCACCACTCTGTATATATATATATATATATATATATATATACATATAAAGCGAGCATGACTGCTTCTACATGGCCTACCTATCGCAAGACCACATCAACATGAAACCTAGTCTCACAAAAAAGCAATTTGAAAGTGAGCTAGTCGAATCGGCGGCCAGATTTAGCAGGTTTTAGCTTCCCTCTTCCTCTAAACAGAACTGCAGAATATTAAGGAGAATAAGGATTGCCCGTAAGGCTAAAATGAGAGAGCGGGAGTAAAAGAGAGAAAGCTGCAGGTATCTCCTTAATGGCTCTGCAAGGACACCTTGCAATGCAACAGTACAACTATTCAAGTCCTGGCCGCATCGAAAATAGGTTTGTGCGATGACTAGGTCGCCGAGCTGATGCTTACCAGATGAGCACGGGTCGTACTAATGCTTTCATGCGAATACCCCCCATCACTTTTACAATATGCTACAGTGACTCTTAAAAGGCTGTTTTTAATCGTCCAACAGAGACGCAATATGCGCAATTTTTAAATAGTTATTGTGTGTATTTTTTTAAATAATACATGGAGTTATTTAGGTTATTCATGCCCACGACGGGCCTTGCTCATACTGATCCGATTACTGGATTGGCGCAAACCTTAGCTCCTAAATTGACACCGAATAGCCCTGAGCAGCTGCAACCGAATAGCCCTGTGCAGCTGCTTGAGACACAAAATGACTGGTCTCTTATGGTTAACGAGGGAAGACCATTTGACTGCGTCTACTTTGACTTCAAGTCCGCCTTCGAAACCACAACGCACTTAAAGCTGCTCAACATTCTGCCGCGTTATGGAGTTGGAAGTCGTATTATTAACTGGATTAAGGCCTTCGTCACCAATAGGTCTTTCAGAGTCAGGGTAAATGATTGCCTATCCTCCACTGCTGAAGTGACGTCGGGTTGCCCTCAGGGCACTATACTAGGCCCACTAATGTACATACTGTATACTGACTCCTTGAAATATATAGTGCCCAGCCAGTGCAAACAAAAATATATGCTGACGATGTAAAAAATGTATATAGCTGTAGATAATGATAAGAATGCCGGACTTCTTCAAAATACACTTGATGCTTTCATAGAGTGGTGTAAAAGGCTTGATCTTAAGCTATCTGTAAATAAGTGTGCCGTTTTACACTTTGGCCACAATAACCCTGTACACAGATACACGTTGGGCTCGGAGGTGCTAATGGCTAAGACGTCTATTAAAGATTTAGGCATATTGACAAACTGTACTCTTAGCTATATTCCCCACGTTTTAGAAATGACAGCCCTGGCCACACGGAGGCTGAACTGGATATTTCGTTGTATTGTGTTAAAAAAACCCTCTCTGTACATAAGGTTGTATAAGCAATATGTTCTGCCGGTCCTACTGTATGCCTCGCCGGTGTGGAATCTAGGCTATTTCCGTGACAATAACACGCTTACTAAACTTCACAAGAAATTTGTCAGGCGTGTTGCGTCTCGCTGCAATATTAATGAGAATGACGTAAAATGTGAAGATATTGCATCCATGTTAGAAAGAATTGACAAATCCACGTTTACTTGGATATGTAAGCAGCCTGAGAGAGCGGCGAAGTTCTTCAATATTGCCACAACAAGGACTCGCGCCGGGCTCAATATCCAGTCAAGAACTGTTGCAAAGAAAACGATTGTTAACAGGATGTTTGCATGGCGTCTAGCTTGTAGGTATAACCATACTCAACCTTCCTCGTAAGCCGCCGGCTTTGGCAGGGTTGCTTTTCTTGTAATAGAGCACTTATCTGTGGTTGTAATAAAGCCCCCCTGCTAAAGGGTGTGTGAATATATAAATTGGTCTAAACGCCGCATTACGAGCCGCGGGCCAACTGATCTAGCTCGTCGAGTTCATCCGTCACAGTAAACGCGGGCAAACGAACGAAATCAGTAACCGCAAATAGTGCGGCAGACAGACCGTCTGGAAAGTGCATTGACTGCACATAGAAGCACGCGGCCGTACAATGTAGCACTAACGCGATAAATGTCAACTCAAGGTCGTAGCACAAAAGCACATTGCAGTTAGCTAGCTTGCCAGCTTGTACAGGCGAACAGTGACGACGGCGACTACGACGATGTGCCAGCTGCGATGAAACGCTGCTGGGGCTGTTTTCAGCAGCAGCAGCAGCTCTCTAAATTGCCAACGCAGAGTCATCTCTTCACAGAGACCTACCGACACCGGGTGCGCTTACGCTACACAGCCCACCTGCCCACCTAGAATTACGACACTTTTGTAAGGAGGTTGTTTTTAATTCTAGACCATCCTCCGATCCCTACGGGCTTGACACTTAACCTGAGGTGTCTCTTCAATGCACCGAGGGCCGGACATGTCAAGATATCTAGGGTTTCCCCAACAGTCCTTGTGGCAGCATGGCCGCTGACTCTCAGCGGTATATGGTTTATCATCTATTCTCAATGAGCGTCGCTCAAAGAAAATTCGATCAACAACAGAGATCGAACCTGCCGAATACCCCGGTAAATGACAACCATGACTAGCGCACTAGTTCCCTGGACACAGACGCCGCCACTACCTGCCCACTTATTCAAGCCAACAACGCGCGTCAAACCCGTCGAGTATTTCAGTCAGTGGAAACACACTTCAAATACGAACGCCTCAGTTGCAATTTGACAGCCAAAGTTGTTGTTGTTGTTGTCGTCGTCGTCGTTGTTACCGAGATCATAGTCGTGGCCGCGGTTGTCGTCATCGTTGTCGTTGTCGGAGGTGGAGGGCGGGCGCTAGATGAGTGAGAAAAGAGTCCGGGAAAATAATTTCCTCTTCTCAGTTGTTCGAATTCTTTCTTCTCCGGACTCGGAACCCGGGTCTCGCAGTGGTCACGCCTCGGGCGGCGGTGCGTCTAAAACGAAGTCGATAGAACTCGCGCCGGTCCAAGCACAACCAACTTCCCTCTACTACTAGTGCCATCTCACCAACCCTTGGCTTCTCGGGACGACGAGGTCGCCGACAACCCTCGCTCAGGACGCGACTCGACTCGACTTAGCACGCACACTCGCGCACGATCATACTACCTACACAGCAACGGCGACACTTGCTTAGCTTCATTATAGTCCACCACTTTAATTATTTTTGCTCGGCTGCCGGTGGACGAACGAACAACTAAGTTAGCTGCACCGCGAAGCGCCCAGAATCAGCTAGGCGTGATTTGAACTCCGGTTCATCCACCTTCATCTCACTTTCAGCTTCCATTTTCAGACTCACCGCTCACCGCGGCGTCACGACCGCGTTTGCTGCCGCCGCTGAAAGACGCCCCGCAGTATTATTGGCGTTCAGCACTGATGACTGCTGGTCACAATGGCTCCAGCTGGAGGGTCCAACAGGGGGTTCGTCTTCGTCGCGGAAAAAGTTCAAGTCATGACATTTACGAAAGTACGACAGCTTACGGCTTGTCGAATTTCCTTCATTGTCGCTCTCTGTTCTTTGAGGAGTTTATTTGCAAGTGCTACTGCATATGGGCCGTTTGTCATTTACACTGCTAGAGCAAACCTAAGGGTCTAAATTTGTGAGGTAATAGCTGGACTGCTTGAAAAAAAATGGTCAGCCTTTTATCTAATCTAAATGCTTAATTGCTAGGTAGTGAACACACACATGAACCTAAACATTTAAATCAAGTGTAGAAAAAGACACTTCTTCACTTTCTGTTGCTTCGCCAGAGCTGCCCCTTTCAAGTATTTTATATGCAGCAACAGATCTACACACCGTTTATTTTGGCTCATTTTTTTTCCGGATACAAGCCTATCTAGAAATACGATAGGAAGCAGGATAATGGCCTACAATATACTGAGTGTGTATGTCATACACGATCCATATATTGTAACGGTTGTAATTTTTGCTTATGCGTCGACTCTATATAACAAGTTATACTGCCCCTATTAAGATTTATGATAGAAGATATGGCTCGTTGGGGAGGGGGGAGGTTCTAGGCATATGTCTTTTTCTCTTTCTTTTAGGCAAACCATAACACGTTCATAT
Organism: Dermanyssus gallinae; assembly: GCA_003439945.1. Lineage (NCBI taxonomy): Eukaryota > Metazoa > Arthropoda > Arachnida > Mesostigmata > Dermanyssidae > Dermanyssus > Dermanyssus gallinae. The sequence continues at coordinate 13,110 of QVRM01002504.1, read as the reverse complement.
GGGACTTACCTGGTCCTACTCTACCAGAAAAATGTAGCAGCAGGACAATGTTCATCCAGATGCACAATCAAGGAAGAATAAATCATTTTACCTGAGTAGGGTGCAACTCTACGATAGGAACGGCTCTAGATTTTTTAGAGCCGTGCGGGAGCCGTTTAGGCCACCATTGGTGCGTTAATAGCCATCATAACCACCATACTGGACGGCATTGCTAATAGCACTATGTTGCTCCTCGGCAATGCATTTGTCTTACTAGCCAGCCATATTACGCGCTACCGACATCATTAGAAGTTAGTGTGGTAGAGAGAAGAAGAAAGATAAAAACGCGGATGCTTGATGATATCATGCGGAGAAAGCTCTCGGATAAATTTTGCCACGAAACAACAGGACTAATTTAGGTCGACATGCAGAGCTCACAGAGGTTCCTTAAGCATAGCATGTCTTCTAGAATAATGCACATTCACCGAGCAAGATGGCTTAGTGGCAAAGCCTTTGCCTTGCATTTGGGAGGACTGGGTTCGAGACCCAGACCGGCCACTCTTAAATAGGTTTGCATGGTTTCCAATTTAGACAAGGCAAATGCCGGAGTGAATTAAAATTAGCCATGACATGAAAAAAACGTACACAGACAATAGCCTTACGGAAAATCTAAAAAAACGGTGTAGCTATAAATGGTTTGATCGGCGCTTACTCTACTCGGAATTCAGGACTCACAAACGATAACGGCTGTAATCAAAGCGGTTCATCCGTTAATACTTGCACTGCACCACGGGCTATGGAATGTCTACGGGTTTTTCATTGTAACGACAAGGTAGTACCGACTTCAACGCGAAGACCCAATGTTCAACATCTTTAATAACTACGCAAGTTGGTTTCATTAGAATATAGCATAATATGGGGAACGTTTACAAAATACTGTTGGCAGAGTGGAAGAAAATCGTTGTAGTAAATTTCATTATTACCAGTTGTGTTGTCAACCTATTAGCATTCTAGTTGGCTTTTGGGTAGGGCGCCATACCATGTATATATGCACAAAGAAGTCCTGACTGCCACCTGGACTCATCCCCATAATTTTCGGCGCAAGGTAGTTCGCTTCGAAGAAGTAAACGGATCCCGTCGTTCTATTGCCTGCTCCTCTTGTCTTTAAAGTCCCGGCCAACGTGGGATGCTGCAAACATTCGGCGATATTTCAAAGGCGACTACCAGTTTCGTTTCGCCACCAGGGGCGGTACTAAGGTTGCTCGGGCCTTCCTTAGCTAGTCAGACGCCCAGTACGATTTCCGTAAAGGGACATCCATGCTTGGCGCTGGTTTCACTGACGCTGCTAATAAAGCCCTGTAGCAGGTAGCCGCATGGATGTAAGACCACCATTTAAGACTGGCCCCGCATAAAGCGGAAGCGTTGTACCTTACAGACAAGAAAAAAGCCAGGAACATCCGTTTGCGTCTGAACGGGCATCTTGTCAAGCTCGCTCGCACAGAAAAGTACCTCGAAATGGTGCTCAAGAAGGGCCTTTACGGATCGGCGCATATAAAACATGAGATTGGCAAAGCCCACATGGTCACAGCCAACCTGGCGCGGCTAATACTCAGAGTCGGTGGCTGCACAGGATACAATTGGCACCTACTGACCAGTGTAGCGGAGTCGGTATAGCTATACGCGGTTCCTGTATGGGCGGACATGGCGCTGAGGTCTTAAAGGAACAGGAGAGCGCTTCGATTATCACACCGGCCGGTAGCGATTCGCGTTTCTTGATGTCGACCGCGGCCCTCCTGGTTCGAAGGAGGACGGTGATCTAGATCTTATAATGGCTAGATCAGAGACCATCGACCGGTGGCATGTGGACTATGTAGCGGTTTAACCGGGAGAACCTCGGACGCCACCCGCGGGGGAGCTGGACTAAGAGCCTCATTCCTGATCTGAAGGCGTAAGGAGGGTGATGAGCTTGGAGAAACTAAAGTGGTCTTCAAAGCGCCTAGACATCTTGAGATCGTGTTTCTCCAACCCCATTGTGCTTCATCTTCTTTCAGGTCTGAACCTGATAGACATGCAGCCTTCCGCCCGCTCACAGGCCCTGCTTCCGTCCTCGAAAGGGGCTGGATATTTCCAATATGTTTACTATAGCAGGGCCGGCCGTAGCGCGTGCCTAATCTCTACCACTACTACCGAACAAGCGCATACGTTTTTTTTTCTGTAAGATCGGGTAAGGGAGATCATGATCACCACGCAATCTCATCAGAATACCTATTATGCTCACACAAAAGGGTACATTGAACTTTAATTATTAATATATATAATTTATTTTTGTCTCAATCATTCTATTCTCTTACAGACGCTTGAGCTTTTGGACGTTGCGGCGGCACTGCTTTACTACCTCGAACTATTATCACATAGCGAAACTATTAGGAATAAAAACCACATTGGGCGTCCAACCGCCGGAGACATAGATGTCTCGCTTCCTTCGTTCCGCTCGATATACGCGCGATATACAAGCGAGTACGCTACAACTCGAGCAATACGCTTGCTTTTCATTGCGATGCTATGATCGCACAATAAGGCTTTAATAAACAACAGCTGCTGGGAGGTACGTAGCTATCGAAACGCCTAAAGTACGGGGTTTTCGGACATTCATGTTGACCCGTCTTAACTTTATTCGCCTAGAAATACAAGCAGAACAACTGCGTGGACCTAATTGCTTTTGCCGATGACATTGCAATCCTATTTCGCATTAGCAACTAAATGAATCGTTCAGAACTGTCCCGTCACTCCTTATATATATATATATATATATATATATATAAGTGAGTGTGTATGTGGTGGGTGTAGCTCTCACAGGATAGACAAGTCGCGATGTATCGCTACTGAGCTGGATTCCAATGAGAAGTAGGATCTGTACACGGTGGATGCTCGACGAAGTCGTCAATACTAAAAGACGCTTTCTGATTAGTTAGCCAGCAACGATATGCTCGGAGAAGTGTTCATTCATATCAGTTTCTCGAGTGTTGCTGACGGAGCGACCTCCTGAGCGACGTCAGTGGCGAAAATAGGATACTGGCTTCGTTGGAGCCCAGGCTGAAACGCAGACAACAGCATTGATCATTATGGCGCGAAAAGAACAGTAATCTGTTCTTTAATGTTCTTTTGTGTTTATAATCAGCACTGTGCTATGGGTTTACTAAGAGCGACGGCCAATATACGCTTACTTCCGAGTCCACTTAGGCGCATGAACACTGTTTAAATTCTGGCAATTACATTAGATGAAGTTTACACCGTGAGGATATAGGATACACAGTGAAGAGCTGCAAACTAAACCGAAATAGACGCAACAGAGGCAAGCCAAGCAACTTGAACGACCGTTTATAAATGCTGAAAACCCTTTTGTGAAGAGGACAACAAATGCTGTCAACAAGCTCAGAAAACATACCAAAACTTGCATGACCCCTACAATATAAGCACTTAGGCGCACGCATTTATATATATTTATATAATACTCTAGTTCTATCATCTCAGGAAAAACCTCCACCTCAGGGGCTGGAAAGTCAACCGATTGTTGGAAAGAGCTCTATAAGATGAGCAAATGCTGATTGGTGTTTAAGTAAACCATCTTATCTTAAAGCCGTGTTTTCACTGTAAACGACAAAAAGCTCCATTATTCATATATATATATATATATATATATATTTTTTTTTTTTTTTTACGCTCTCTAAACCACATTTTAGACGCTCGTAATGGGTTAAGTTGCCCGTGGCACGATATCGTCTAAATGTCGTCTAGCGTCATCGCGTTCTCGTACTGGAGTTGCATAGGCATTTTCCAGCAGAGGTATGTAGCAGCAGGGCAATGGCAATCACGTCCAACAAATACAACCAGGACGGCCGTAATTGGGGATATATATATATATATATATATATACTAAACTGAATGAGACTATTCCACCCTGAAGAAGCCCCCAACGACCCCGTGCTAACATCTGCTGGCAGCTCGCTTGCATTGCGAGCCAGGGTCACTCTGCCGTCGTTTACCACCACGGTGCTGTGTGTACGCTACCTGTTGGCCGAAGAATTGAGGCTGGAGGAGAGTGGCACGTACGCAGGCACGCTGGTCGGAGCGGCCTTGCTGCTACTGCTTCTGCTGCTGCTGCTGCTGTTGCTGCGGCCAAAGTGATTCGCCTTGTTGCTGCTGTTGCTGGTCCCGTTGCCGTGGTAGCTGTTGTCGATCCGACGAAGGTGTTCCTCTTCCTTCAAGTGGAAGTCAAGCGTCTGTTGCTCGATCAAACGGGTAATCTCTTCGAGTTTGCGATCGACGCTTGCCAATCCTCCGCCGCCCGTACTGCCACCCACGCCGCCCACACTGACAGCAATGCTGCCGCTGCTGCTGCTGTTGCTGCTGTATGCTCCAGCTGAAGACTGTTGTTCAAAGGTGGTGGTCGTGAAGACAAAGCGGCAGATGCGGAAGCGTCGAGAAGCAGAGATGTGGAAACAAGCACACGATAGGAACAGAGAGAGCGCGAGAGAGAGAGAGGAGGGCGGTGAGAAAGGGAGATAGTGGGCAACGGGCCGCAAAGGGCTATCACTACACTACAGCTCAATGCTACAACGTGACCAGACGCACGTGATGATAGTGAAGATGGTGCTTGCAAAGGTCGATCATCGTCTTCTGCATTACCACAAGCAACAACGCCATCGACATGAAGGTCAAACGCGTCATCTCGATTACTGATATATATATATATATATATATATAAAATCATCATCAAGTTACGCAAAAATCCAAAGCAACTTCTGTGTATGACAAAGTTTTTTTTTTTAAAAACAAGCTCGGCTCTCTTTGCTTCGCAGTAAGCCGACACCCCGAAAAACAAAATTTGCCAAGACATATATTATTGACCCCAAGTTGCCTAATGGGACAAAATTTGCCCTTGAAACATAGTGCGCGAGAAAAAATTAGTAGTCTCTGCAGCCCATACCAATTTGTCACTTGGAATACAGAGAAACACCAAAAACAACGTGTGAGGTAGGAGAGTGTTTAACATTGTTTAACCCAGGTACCCAGGATTATAGCAGCGTATCAAGTAGCGTCGGCAATAAACTAGAGACCATAGGGGCTTCCCCCCGGCATTCTAGTAGAAATTCATATCACCGTTAATGGGAATGAATCCACACAGAAACGTACTAGTAGTTCCCTGTTGTTGGTCGAATTTTGTTTGAGCGAGAATGCTCATTGAGAATAGATGTTAAACCATACCGCTGAGAGTCAGCGGCCATGCTGCCACAAGGACTGTTGGGGAAAACCCTAGATATCTTAATATGTCCGGCCCTCGGTGCATTGAGGATATAATACCTCAAGTTAAGTGCCAAGCCTTGGAGGATAGTCTCGAATTAAAAACAACCTCCTTAAAAAATGTTTTCAACTCTAGCTCACAAGTTTTTTTTGTTCTGGGAGGTTTCGGGAATGCATGATGCACATGCGCCACTAGCAGCCTGCGTGACTAGTGTGAGACTCGCAAACCCACTAAACCCGGATGTCTCCCCACCCCCCCCAGGCTCGGTATTACTTTGGCATTACATCGAAGCCGTGGGAGAGGCGTCTCTGCCGTTCTCCTTCAATCAGCTCTATCCCTGACTATCATCCCGCATGTCTACCTGCGGTTGGATAGGGGGGATGCCATTTTGTAATCCGTCCTGTGAGGGTGCGTCGAGACCATGGGGGCTGCTCCCCCTCCCCTCCCCAGCTCACAAGTTGTGAGCTAAGTAGTGAATGCCACTCGTGTCGTGAGCGAACCCCAGATAAATGGCTACAAATCGGAAGGCTCGCCGATAAAGACAATTGCTATAGGTCATGCTCTATGATGTGTAAGCTAGTTTGCTAGTACGATGTGTAAGCTAAGTGTGCTAGATAGAAACTAGTGGTTGGCGATCGGCGTGCTAGTCCTCTCTTCCTCCTCGCACAATCAAGTCAAGAGCATGTTCACAGCAAGCTGCCATACAAATGACTTATTTTCAGTCAAGTTACGTACCCTATGACGGCTGTTCCTCACCAGCGAATTTTGCTGATGATGTTGCTGGTTATGACAGGCATGATGTTGCTCCGGTTCTTCTTGCTGCTGGTACGGGTCTGGCTTGTCAACGATCAAAGACGAAGATCCTGTCGAGAAGTTGCACCTCACTGGGCGATCTTCGGCTATCGGCTTGATTGACTTCATCGACGTCGCCGTCGTCGTTGTCGTTGTTGTCAGCTGCAAATTGCGCTTCTTTTTTTTGAGCTGCTACTGCTGCGGCTGCTGCTGCTGCTTCGCCATGGTTTTCGTTGATTGACGCAGTCACCTCCATGAGATCCACCAGCGAGAGCTGCAAATCGAAGTAAGGCAAGTTAGCACACTACACTCCCCCCCCCCATCTGCTTTATACGAACTGAGCGAAGCGTCCTCTGCTGTATACCGTATCTAGTTTGGACTATTGATCGGCGATATTAAACTCTTATAGTTTTTGGTCATGTCAAAGGCTAAATGCAGCACTTAGACATTTAAGCCTAAAAAATCTACATATAATTCCCTTTATCCTGCGAATAGCAAGGCTCTATTCCAGCGAAAATTATATATATATATATATATATATATATATATATATATATATATATATATATATATATATATATATATATATATATATATATATATATGAAATGTATTAGCATTGCAACAAGTCTGGCAATACAAATAGTACGTCAGCAAAACAGTACGACATGCATGACAACGTATTGGTAAGCCAATAAAAGTTTTAAAAAACAAAGCGTCTCGTTTGTATTTTAGATGCTACTGCACTAATACGCATACAACATTTGACAACTTCCTCAACATAACACTTGGCTTTTCAAAGACAGGTACTACAACAATAGGTATTTTAAAATGAAATTTGGCATTGACAGATTATAATTTATTGTGACAAATTTCTTGTAGGAAAGCATATCAATACAGCGATTGATGATGAAAGCTAAAATCAACTGAAACTCGTACTAAGAAACAGCGCAGCAAGTTCTAAACAATACGCATTTACGTTATTGATTATGATTAGTGCATGCCAATCGGCAGGCGTACCTCTTTCTTGAGTGTCCGAGGACTGAGGCCACGTTCCAATTGGCTGCCTTTGAAATTTCGGACAAATTCGATGGCTGCTTTAAACGTAGATATTGTAAAGCATGAGAAGTCATCCTGTGAAATAGACAATTTTTGATAATGGTCAGATAATATATAATGGATATTTCCAAGCCAAATGATATATGATGGCTGTGACGGCAACGTATTAAATTGAAACTAGAACTACTTCACACCAAGAACAGAGAAGACCGCATATACAATTATGCGCTAAAACTCTTGACTACCTACAGTAAATTACTTCTTCCCGGGTTCTGTGTGAACGAAGCAAACGCTGTTACCTTAACCCCGCAGAAGTGGTCAATGTAGAAAATGTTGGATGCAAGGAACATTGGTCTGGAACGGGCCACCACAAGGGCAATGAGAGGGATGAGGACTTCACTTGTAAGCGCGGGCATATCTGTAAAGTAAATATTTCAATCTTAGAAAACAAGAAGAAGATAGAAAAAAGTATGCCAATCAAGCATTTCGATTTAATTAGGTATACTAACGAACTGCTACTATCTTGATAACATATACAAACACTATACCATTCACGCCTTAAAGAGATACACGAATTAGATTGGCTTATAGCAAAATGTATAGACAGGGTCTTCTAGAATTCGCTCAAGAAACTTTGACGTTTAGTGCAACTCTTTAAACAGAGAACGAAAGGAGAAGAAGAATTATTTTTTCTTTTTTTTTAATGGAAAAAGGAGGCGGAAGTGTATTTTAGAAATTGAGCGATAAAACCAACATATAAAAATTGCAAGGAGATTCATTTCTTGAGAATTATCTTCAATACAACATTTGTTCTGCTTTACCCTAACGTAGAATGCCATTCAACAGATGCAAACTTTTCTTCCAAACACGCAGGTATGGTTACTTGGTCTGGGGTAATGACTGGGACTCTCGCAATTTACTCTCGCAGATTTAGTGAATTTTTGTCAGGATAAACAGCTGGATACAAAATGTTTTGGTAATTTCGCTTTCACTCCAAAAGAAGACATTTCCGCCTCTTGTTCCATTAGAAAACAATTTTTTTCTTTGCCGAGTTGTACTAGACCTCAAAGTTTGCTGTGCGAATTCCGGAAGACCCTGTACCTATACAAACAAATGCACGTATTTCAGATTTTATTTTTTCTAGTTCATTACGGCTATATATATATATATATATATATATATATATATATATATATATATATATATATATATATATTGTTCGTAGTGACAAACCTTCGCCATAGTAGAACTGCGCGCCTGACTGGCGGCCATGCTCTTCAACCTCAGCTCGAACAGAGTTCAGTGTCGCACGAAGACACCAGAGTTTGTCAAGAGGTGTATACTTGGCATCGAGGGATGCCAGTTCAACAATCGCCTGCGGCAGCTCACAATGAAACGCCTCCTCGCGGACGCCCAATGACTCGGCTGTCACATCCGAACTACGTAAGAACTCCAGACGCCTGTAACAAGCACAGACGCAGACAACACACACACACACATATGTTTATGTACCGATATGCATACAATCTTATAAATATATCGACATGGTACATGCAAGTGTCTACGTGCTTCTAGTTTTGTCAAGCCTCGTTGAAATAGTAAAATATGGGTAAATTAAATAAAATACAAAAATATATATGTTTGTTAGTTTCTTGAGCAAAAAAAATTGCCCATTCTAAGACATATTGGATCGAAATATGGGTTGCGCCGGAGTCGAACCCGTAATCCTATGACTCTCGAATTACCACCGGCCGTTTTCACCATTCAATCCCGTTGACTATTATTACTGTTGACAGTAGATTATTAAAGCCAGGCAATCAAATTATCAAGTGTCTTATCTCTCAATAATCTACTCGATGATTGAGAATCAAGCAAGTAGATAAATAAAATATGTAGACGCGATGGCAAGCAGGCTATCATGGCAAATCGTGGCGAGCAGTGCCCGCATACTTAAAGTGGCAAAAAAGTTTTGGCTGTTTACCGTTCGAGATCGGCGTCGGTATTCTTGCAAAAGCTTTTGACGCTGCCAAAGACTTTATGGTGTGCCAGTCCCGATACGTAGTTGTCAATGCAGCTGCCTAACTGCGCCTCGTCTCCTGGGCAGTTGCATGTCAACATCTAAAGAGAACAAAACACATCGATCGATGAAGTAACAAATCATTCTGTGGACAATCCCAAACAAGTAGTTTTTACTACAATGGAACTACATAATCGTTGTATTCATATTTTTTTGTTATGCTAGCAGCTCGGAGTAAACAACTGTCTCCGCGTGAACGTGCGGTCACGGGTTCTCTAACCAAAATCCATCATTATTTGTACTTAAAAAATAAATGTAAGTGACAAAAGGTAGTAATGTAAGCGAGAACACAAAATATTACTACGCTTGCTTGTTATTCCTAACACTTAGAATCGAGCAAGTGCTGTGACGGTTTCAACCTAATGAACTCTTCAGTCGATGTTGCCGAGAAATAAAATCACAAACAAAGTGACATCATAACATACATCTTGAATACGTTATTGCATATATTCAATGCAGCACCAAGGCAAAATCCGTAGGATCCTGTATCAATAAATGCTGGGTGCTAAACCGGTGCTGTTAACGAGCTCGCCTTGAATGTGGTTACCAATACAAGACGTTGCGTATTGGTGATGATGTATCCATTGAAGTTTTATCGGCAATAGTTGTATGCTAGCCAAGCATTCTTGGTGTGTGGGAACTCATTGGTAAGAATCAGCATGGGCGATAATTTAGAGGTGATTTTACTACAGGTTTGTAAATTGGGTTAGAGTTCTTAGGTAATAAATGAACTGTTTAGTTCAAAGGAAACCGCACCTGAATTGCTGTATCGGATATACTCTTCAACTTGTCGACGGTGTCGTTGATAAAGTTTGGAAGGATGACGTAGTTCTTGTTGAAATGCTCGACCTTTTCATCGATTACCCGTAAGGCCTGCAACAAATATATATATAGATATATATATAATATATATATATATATATATATATATATATATATATATATATATATATATATATATATATATATATATATATAATATATATATATATATATTTAACACCATACTAGAATTAAGTGTTACCTTCGGTAGATTTCAATTGACTAGTCCGATATTCCATATCGTAGATGCATACAAAAGTAGCATTCATTCGGTTCATTGAAAAGGTTTACTTCGTACTTTGGCAGTAGATCAAGCAACTTGGTATGCGTAACGAATGTAGAAACGCAAATATTAAGTCACGGAAAACACAGTCGTTTGCCGTTTTTCGTCACCATTGCCCAATCGTTGTGAGTCTGCACGAGTTGTTGTGTTGAGAAGCGTGCTGGCCGATTGCAATTTGTTTGGAGCGCTTCGATAGTAGTGCTTTGAATGAGCGCACGAACGTCAACGACGCTGGCGTCTTGTTTCTTGGGTTGGGATTTACCTACCTTCTGACATACAACCATAACGAATATTAGTGATCGCATTTAAAGTAATTGTGTAGAACGTTTTCGTGACGTAAAAAGTGCTGGAAGATGAGGGATAGGGGTGCACAAACAGTTTGTGACTGTACTCTTTAGAGAGAGAGGGCGGAAGGTCATCAAACGTCCCACTCTCTCGTTTTTTCTTCAGAGGCTTCATGTGGTGAACTAGGTTCTCGGACGAAACATTGCTGTTGTTCACGAACTTCAGGTCCGCATTGACAAGTATGTTCAATGAAGACTTTAGGTTTGTTGGTGTCATCTTCCAAGTTTACCACCGATGTGTATCATCTTTTTTCTAAAGCGATACTTATACACCCCTAGGATTAAAATATTTTTAAGGAGGTTGTTTTTACTTATATGCCCCAGACATGTTTGAACACAAAAAATAAGATATCACACCCGAGCATTAGTTCGGTGAGACCCACGCCCACGTATCGGAACTCCCCCCTTAAGGTTTACTCTCTGGTGGCCAAGCTCTCCATAGAACAGTACCATAAGTCATCGCCAAAAGTGGCGAGTGGTTCTCAGATCAGTTGGCTAGGGTCACGGGTTTCTCCACAATCGGACGTGCTTTGTCCCATTACTGCAAACCCGTATCTTTTAAAGCTCTGAAAGTGCCCGTGCCCCGTGAAGATCTGCCTGAGATAATAGTTCTGTTTTTTTCTTGTATGGTATAGCCATTTTCTAGGTCTAGACTGACAGATCGGAGTGTGTGCCTCAGTTGTCAAGAAGAAATAGAGTTCCACATGGCCTGCCATGCTTCCTTCATTTCTTCCTCTCTATTTCTTTACTGCAGCTCAGAATGCTGTCTTATATATTCGCCTTTCCTGTATCCTTAGGCCTTAGAAAAAGGGCTCCTGCAAGCACCAGCCCACCGTCAGTGGTAAATGTGCAAGACGCTTGGATAACCCTGAAGGCCATCACGATCTGGGTGCTTCCTTATCTAAGGATTTGTCTTGCTTTTTTCGTCTCTAGTGAGGCCTTGAGCCAGACCGGGGACCAAAAAAGCGCCATTGATTTGGCCCCCAACACCAACCGTCTTTGGTTGCATTTTTTTGATCCCTGAGTAGTTGTGAGAATTCTTGAGGTTGCATTGGCGGCCTTGGCCTAGCCTAGCTTTATATGGCTGAGGCCTTTAGGACTCTTGTTAAGGATCTCTAGGTATTTTTAACGAAGATGTTTTCTTTTTAAGTCTATTATGTTTAATAAATTAGGACTCACAGGGGCTAATTGCGGTACGCTGAACAGGTAGGCCCGCGCCTCCTGATGCGAGGGAGGAGTGGCCTGACCTGCTGGCCATCCTGTCAGGACGTCCATGTCTCCAAAACTGCCCGCGCGACCATTGCTTGACCTGCGCAAGAATACACACGCATATATATATATATATATATATATATATATACATACAGACATTATATATATATATATATATATATATATATATATATATATATATATATATATATATATATATATATATATATATATATAGTTATTTACATAGAGACATTAGATGAAGTCTCACTCAAAGGTTTATAGATATTCATAACATAAATTGCAAAGTACCCTCTGAGAGTATGTTGCTAAAAATGTTTGAAAATGATTGACCTGGAGCAAGTTTGTCTTTCCCGTTCTAAGGCAGTTGCTTAGTTCAAAGCTTGGATTTGACGGTATGTTTGTTCGTGAAATAGCAATTTTGTTAAAACAAATATAGTATTGATAAAGCAAGGTATTTTCACTTTGTCACTTAGTATGTGCTCGTAGTAGAAAAAACGTAAGCATATTGATAGGAAAATAAGCCGTTCGTTTAATTATTTTGCGATTGAAAATAGTGATTGTTTTAACGCTTAAGATTAACCTTTCCATTTAAAAGCGTTTATTCTGATAATTATGCTGTAGCGAAAAGGCGCAGCATTATAACACCAGTCGACGGCACAAAGAAAATAATACACTTGCCATAAAATAAAAAAGAATCGGAACTCTATATATATATATATATATATATATATATTGTTTTTTGATATTTTTGTGTGGTTTCTCTGTACAAACTGTTAAATGCAACTTAAGTTGCCTCTTGTTTCAGACGTAACGATAAAAACCATCGGCATCAGAGAAGTGGTACGATAATATTAATACGGTTGAGAGCTAATGACAAATTGTTGAAGGCGAGCTGCACATGTTGAGTGAGTTCACCTGTGGGTATGATTGGCGATCCGTTGGAGTTGCCGAACGGTGTTCTCCTCGGTCAGAGGCGACAACACCCTGCGAGTGCTTGGCGCAGTATGTAACGGTTCACTGATTAGAAGAATGTGATACGATTCCAGGTACTGCCGGTTGACCATGATCATCATCATCATCGCCGCAGATTCCAGAAAACAAGTTAAGGACATCAATATAAATAACAACAACAACAACAACAACAATTAGTCGGCGTTCATCCGTTAGCTCAATTACACATAGATAACTTGCATTCAACAGAGTGGGAGAGTGCGGG